>CAJHQQ010002748.1:0-58441 GCA_905132885.1 Moricandia moricandioides
TTCTCTTGGGTAATCTCCTACTCCCTTTATTTTGAAAACATCCATGATTGAAAAGATTTTTTTCCGAAAACAAATGTTTTAGATTCTTAATGTATTAATTAATCAATAGGAAATTGTAAATTTCAAAAAATATATTTGTTTCCTAAAATCTTATTTTTTTAAAAAAAATTTATGAGAATAATTAATTAAGAAAAATAATCGTTGGTAATATTTTTTTTATATTTTCTTAATAAGTGTGAAAATCCTAAAACATAATTTTTTTGAAACAAATGGTGTATTTTGCATGCTCATATGTGTTATTTGTTTTCTTTGTATTGTGTTTTTCATCTAAACTTTTCAACTATTTACTTTAGTTTCCATTGTTACAATCTGATATTGCTAGTTTTTAGTTGAGCTCAATTTTTTTTTTTGATAACCGTGGGGGGTCCCAGGCGGTAAGCCCAGACTAATCCCCACGAGGCATTCCATTCGGGCACACACGGTTATAAGTGGGAAGGTGGCCAAGGCGACTCAAACCCATGGCGGGCACTCCAGCTAGAGTTCCATTACGCATAATTTAGTGGTTGAGCTCAATTGTTTTTAGAAAAAAAAAATAATTTTTCGCATAATTTAGTGGAAGCAGTTGCTTTACATATCCCTTATATTAATCATGGAGCATTACAACATATTTTGGTAATAACATGTAATCGCTACAACGATTTTTAGAATTTTTAGAAAAATAGGTTGGTCCATCTAAATATATATTATATTATTGATTTAACTAAATATCATGTTAATTAGTAGTGCATAAAAGAAAAATAGCTATGCTATTGAATAGTAAAGATTTGATAACAAGTTTTGTATCCTCTATTATTTTTGCTTAATTTTATATTCTTAAAGAAATTAAAAAATAACATTAAGCATAAAATAAAATAAAATTAGATTTTTTTTCTTGTATGCTATATTTTGAATTTTTTAAACGTTTATAAATTACTAAGACTGTTAAAATCTACATTGAAAACAAAATATAAATAATTATAAAATTATATAAATACGAACTCTCATTTAATATATATTCAAATTATATATATATATCGTTTGAATTAAAATATATGTCATATATAAAATATATAAACATGTTAATTTCAAATTTGCATTGAGTAAAAGTCTCAATTAATAAAAATTTATATTAATAAAAATAATATTTTTGTTAAAGCAAATATATATATTCTATTTAAATAAGATCATGACTTATTGATAAATGTTATGTCCAACTAATTTTTTAATAACTGCATCTAAATAATCATAACCACCTTCTAAATAATGATACATATTATATCTAATTATTTGTTTATTCTATTAATAATAACTAATTTTCTATGTTTAATTTACAACCTTTTTTTATTTACTATATTCTAAGAATCTATAACTCTCATTTATACTAACTAGAATTCACGAGTATATTATATATGTGAGTAAAAATTAAGTATAAATTTACAAAATAATGTAGAATAATAGCAGTTAATTTAATATTTGTTAATAATTATTATTTATATTATAATTTTATGTTAAACAGTATTTCCTAGAATAATAATAAGGTATAAATAGTAATTTTAAGATTTAATCATTTCAAGACTCATTAATTATTTATTAATAATTATTAGTTTAATATTAATTAAATTAGACTATTAAAATAAAATTAAGTTGAAATACCAAATGATTAAATCAACAAAACAATACTGCGAGTCTAAATTATCTCAAATCTTTAAAATAGTTCTATTTAAAATAAAAACATAAATCATATAAAATACATTTAATAAAATTCTAAAAAGTTTAAAACACACAAAAATGAATCTTATCAATATATGAAGGGTTAAAAATATATAAAAAAATATTTAATTTAAAATGTTAAAAATAGAATCAATGTGAAATAAGTTTAACACCGGTAAATAAACAAAAATATAATACATGTTAGAATTATTTGGAATCTATAAAAATTAGTCATATTTAAAATAACAAAATGTCATATAAATAAATTTAAGATAAATTTCATAAAATAATAATGGCCTTTTTGCAAAAGTAACTCAAAACTTGGAGTCAAACAGAAAACTAACCTTTTCTGTTTGACTCATTTTTTTTTGAGATTTTCACCCCACACCTGCATTTTATCTACGAAAATACCATTAATTTTTTTTTTTGGTTTTTCGAAAATAGCTTCTTTACTGTCTCAACCTCATCATCTTCAAGTATTTACAACATTGCCACTACCATGAATAGTTCAACAACCTTGTACTACTTGTTTGGAGCTTTTAATGCCCTTTAATGAATAGTTCAACAACGTTGTACGACCTGTTATGAACTAAAAACAACATTTCTTTCACTTTCTCTCCATATTCATCCAAAAAACTCAAGCTTTTGATTCAAAATATTTTACGGTTGACAGAGCCATATTTCTTTCGTTTTGCTTTCGTTTTGCTTTCGTTTGAGGTTCTGGGTGGTTGGAGAAGACCATGTGTGCAAACGAAGTCATCTCACCTAGTTTAAGGTACGAATTTGAATTTTTTTCAAGATCTGTTCGCGTAGAAGACTTACTCTTAAGTCATCTGTATGTAGAAGACTTACTGATAAGTCTTCTGGTCAAAACGAAAGACTTAATCTAAGTCGTCCGGCTTTGTTTGTTAAAAAAAAAAACTCCAGACGACTTATATGTAAGTTGTCTACGAAAAAGGGCTGGTTTTGCATTTGACCGAATCGTGTCAGATCTTTGACTATTGCTGGACGACTTATAATTCAGTCGTCTCTGAGAAAGTTAAAATTTCAATATTTTATTCAAACTAGACGACTTAAACGTAAGTCGTCCTAGGTTAGTTTTGTAATTGAAAAATAAAACTTGAAATTTAACTTTCTCCAGACGACTTAATTGAAAGTCGTCCAGGAAAGCAAGGTTTGACCAGAAAACTTGGGAAAACTTCTGGACGACTTTGCTTTCTTGGACGACTTGAAATAAAGTCGTCTGTCTGGACGACTTTCAATTAAGTCGTCTGGAGAAAGTTAAATTTCAAGTTTTATTTTTCAATTACAAAACTAACCTAGGACGACTTACGTTTAAGTCGTCTAGTTTGAATAAAATATTGAAATTTTAACTTTCTCAGAGACGACTGAATTATAAGTCGTCCAGCAATAGTCAAAGATCTGACACGATTCAGTCAAATGCAAAACAAGCCCTTTTTCGTAGACAACTTACATATAAGTCGTCTGGAGTTTTTTTTTTTAACAAACAAAGCCGGACGACTTAGAATTAAGTCGTCCCATTTAATTTTCAATTGCAAAAGTGACATCTTTAGACGACTTACCTTTAAGTCTTCTGGACGACTTACTTCTATGTCGTCTGCGGCAATGTTTAGTGAACTTCTTCATTTTCTCTATGTTTACTAATGTGTTTTATTTTGAATATTTGCAGATGATTCATCAGTTACAAGCAGTGTATGGAGAATGGTTGTTGAAAGATTGCCGTTGGGATTTTGTGGTTGATGATCTCAAAGGATCAAGATTGTTTTTATTGAATGAAGATTCAACACATGCTGAACTTGTTGCAATGGCTCAAGAAGATTATAACCTGGACATGAGAACAGTGACTGTGAAGATTAGCTACTCATTACTAGCAGAAATGATGATGGCTCCAGGCAGTCCTCCCATTCATGTTACAAGTGATAGACAAGTTCAAAACTTGCTCGAGATACTCAAAACGCATAGAGTATGTCTTTTTGTATCAAGCCGCAGCAAGGTGGAAACGGTTTCAGAGAAAAGGGAAGAAGCTGGTGAATGGTTTGAAGATGTTGGTGATAATGATGAAGCTGGTGAATGGTTTGAAGATGTTGGTGATATAATGATGAAGCTGGTGAATGGTTTGAAGATGTTGGTGATAATGATGAAGCTGATGAATGTTTTGAAGATGTTGGTGATAATGAGTTTGTTGCAGATGAAAATCAAAATGGGGAGGAGGAAAATGGGGAGGAGGATGCTGATAACTCTATTGTTGGTGAAACGGATCAGAATGGTGGGGATTACAGTCTTTATGGAAAGGTTCAAGATGAGGACGAGGAAGATGATGATAATATTTGTTTTGAAGAAATCGAAAAGACATATGGTAAGACAAATGTTATTGAAGGAGGAAAATTGGATGGTACCAGTATCTAGGTCAATCAGAGTTTTGTTAGCAAGGATGCACTGCTTTCAGAGCTGCGGTTGGCAGCAGTGAGGGGTAGGTTTTCTTTCAGAATATACAAATCAACGAAAACTCTCCTTGTGGCAACATGTCGGGTTAGCGGTTGTGGATGGAAGATCAGAGCGAGTGTGAAACATGGGACAAACACGTTTTGGGTAACAAAGTATGTGGAAAAACATTTATGCTCAGTGGGAGACCGAATCGCTCAGCGGAGACACTGTATTCCGAAGTATGTTGGTAGTCTTTTCATTGATCGTGTTAGAATCATTGATGAGATAACTCCGCAGCATATCACTGATGCAATGAGGAACATGTTTGGCATGGCGCTTGATTATACCAGAGGCTTGTATCAGTGATATTCCTTGTGGAGAAAATACCTTGCTCTCATGCTATAGCTGCTGGAACACATGTTGGTTTGCATATCTCCACACTTGTATGTCCAGTGTACTCAAAGAATTATTTGTATGCAGGATACTCAGAGAATATATATCCTATCGTGTCACAACATATTGAGGAACGAGAATGCTTTCCTCCATACGTAAAGCGTGGTCCGGGGAGACAGAAGAAATCAAGATGGCAATCTTGGTTGGAGCTATCTAGGATGAGAGGACACAAACCCAGGAAGAAACACATGGCTTATAGATGCTCAAACTGAAAGGAAACTGGCCATACGAAACAAAAATGTAGACAACCAGTTGACTAGTCGTCCAGACGACATTTTACTAAGTCGTCCAGACGACCTTCTACTAAGTCGTCCAGTGTATTTTATATTTAGACGACCTTCTACTAAGTCGTCCACTGTATTTTATTTTTAGACGACCTTCTACTAAGTCGTCCACTGTATGACATTTTTAGACTACCTTCTACTAAGTCGTCCAGTGTATTTTATAAAATTTAGACGACCTTCTACTGAAAGTTGTCCATCTAAAAGACCTTCCAGACGACTTAACTGTAAGTCGTCTAGCTGGAAAACCTTCCAGACGACTTAATATAAGTCGTCCAGCTGGAAAACCTTCTAGACGACTTAACTGTTTGTCTTTTGTTGTATTTCTTTTGAGCCTAGAATAAATACAAAATCAAGTTTAAATACAAAGACTGAAAGTGAGTCAATTGACTTGATTGTTATTAACAGAGAATGAGTTACAGGGGATTTACAAAGAGAGATTTACAAAGACAAGTTCTAATGCCCACGAACTTTACAGGGGATTTACGAAGACAAGTTCTAATCATACATGCCCACGAACTTATCACCATCCTGGTTTTCTTTCAAATGCAGATCACCAAGCTCCGAAAATAAAGCCACCGCCATCTTATCCCTCATAGACTTCGCGTTGGACCTAGCAAAGTCTCTTTCGTTAAAGGGGACCCCAAGAGCATGACATTCAATGTACTTTACAGTGTACACGCCACAATCACCATTGTTGGCCGTGGGTACATTTCCCTGTCTCTCATATGTGTATGGCTCCAACCCGTATTTGACCCGTAGTTCGTCGGTGGCAGCGCACTCAACAAGCAGATAAGGGACCATCTCGAGAAAAGGCTGCATTATCTCATCCCATGCTTCTGCTACCGTAGCTGAAGGTATGCTGTCCCAGACGACTATGTGCCTGTTAGGGATCGATATCCAAATAGCAACCCAATGAGTGTTGCCCAAGTTCACTGGCGCATAGATATCATCAATGTCCTCCCCCCACACCTTGTTTGATTGGCAAAATGATAGTATTGATCCGTCATAATAATTTCACGCCCCACCAGGTAGCATTCTTCCTAAAACTCTGTGATCGGGTTCCGATGATTTGAATCTCGGATAGTGGTCTCTCCAAGTTTGGGAAAAGTTGTGATCCAGGAAGCACATTTGCTCGCTCCTGAAACCTTGTGGGTTCTCCTGATACCTTTGCCTCAGCAAATTAATCCAAGCATCTATATGCTGCATATAAAATAATACAAGTTAGAAGATACCAGACGACTTATATTTACCAGAAGACTTAAACATAAGTCGTCTGGAAAGTCTTCCACGTAGACGACTTATCTTTAAGTCGTCTGGTAAATATAAGTCGTCTACTTGGACGATTTTGTAGACGACTTTCCAGACGACTTATATTTATCAGACGACTTAAATATAAGTCGTCTACTTGGACGACTTTGTAGACGACCTATATTTAAGTCCAGACGAAAAAGATACAAGATAAGCAGAAGACTTACGCAGTCTTCCAGCCATGCTCTGGCTGTCCGGAGGGTGTGATACCACCAAGTTGGTGATGTACGCGGTTTGGCTTCCTTCTTAGTGAAATAATGACTGCAAATGAAAAAGCAATCAGTTTTGGTAGACTAAAAGCAATCAGTTATGGGTTAAGCAATCACTTACGGATCAGTTTTCAACCAATCAGCGAGTTCCTTCAACTTAGGTCTGTCTAGTGGGGGAAATGGATTATAGGCTGCCACTTTATCTTTCTTTTTCTCTGCCGTATAAAGAGATTTCTGCGCGGGAGCAGGTTTCTTCGGTCGTTCACTCCTTGCACGCACAGAAGCATCCAACTTGCCTCTGTATCTAGCAGCCGTTACCTTATCGTCCGAAGCAGTGGGAGCTGTTTTGTCCAATACAACCAGGCTCTGTTCTGAAACTGGGACGCTTGATTGTGGAACTGGAACGCTTGGTTGTTGATCGGTGGGAGCGACGCTCGGTTGGTCTTTGGAGGAGACACCATCTGCTTTATCCTCCGGCAAGCTCTTCTTTCCCGAGTTCGCCTCATTGCGAATTTCTCTCTGCAATATAAATAGCACACTAGTTAACCCTGGACGACTTAAATATAAGTTGTCTGGACAACTAGATGACCGTGGACGACTTAATTCTTGTTGGGAGAGGATTTGTTACTAACCTCGGATTCTTGGGCTTCAGGGGTAGTCTGTTTGGCTTTGGTGACACCAACCATCTTCTCCACAGCTTCCACCCTATCGGACAACTTCCTAATCTCCTTGAGGCACTTCGTAAACCCATGTTTCATACATTCAACTACTTCCTTGAACATATTTGCCATCTCCTCTCTGGTTATCCCAGTAGCCTCTTCACTAGGCTCTTTAGGAGCCTCTTCACTAGCCCCTTTACGAGCTTTCTTCAGAGGTCTTGGATTGTCTTCCTCCTCCTCCACCACAACCATCTCTGTGGCTTTCTTCGATGGAGTCACAACCTTAGGTTTGGTATAGACCTTAGTACCAGTGACTTCCCAGCAATCCATGGTCCACTTCCACGGTCTCCGATCATACATGACTTTAATAATGTTCTCCGCGGGCAGGTCCTCAACCTCGGAGTCCCATTTTGGCCACATTTCACTAAGGTCCTTCTCAACAAAGTTGATCACGCGGGTCTGCAGTAAATAGAAGAATCGAGTTAGATATTTGAAAAAAAAGACTAAATAGACGACTTAATTAAAAGTCGTCTACTAAGTCGTCCAGCTGGACGACCTTCCAGACGACTTATAATTAAGTCGTCTGGTAAGTCTTCCAGCTGGAAGACTTTCCAGACGACTTTAGTATAAGTCATCCGGTAAGTCTTCCAGCTGGAAGACTTTCCAGACGACTTTAGTATAAGTCGTCTGCGCAGTCTTTTGGATTGAAGTAAATACCTGTTTCAAGATAGCAGCTTTCATTGATCTGCGACCTCTGCTGTCCTCGTAAGCCAGTATCGATGGAGACGGACTGTTTGCTCTGGGAACACCAATACTAGCACCCAATTCCGGCATAGCTGTGTATACCCAGACCTGAAGAACTTGTATAAACCCATCCACCGTGTAACAGCCAGTGATATCTTTGTTCCACAAAGAGTCCATCAGCACCTTAAACGCAACTCTCCCCCATGGATAATTCTCAAACCGTTCTAAGTCCATCACTAGCCGTGCAAGACTAGATCGTGTAGCGGTTGAAAACTTTCTCCCTTCAATGAATCCAGCAAAGATGGAAAGGTACGCGAGCCGCTTGCGATCTTCCCTAGACCAATCATCGCATCTCTTCAGCGCTGCTATTATCTGATCAGTAGTTGGGCCTGCTTCCAGATGAACTCCCAGCATCCCCCAGAAAGATACCATCTCTTTGGTAACTTCACATTTTGGTCTCTCAAGGTCCTCGATGTATTCGCAGTTTAGACCAGTGAGGTTTTCAAACTCTAACAGTGAAAACCTCAACGGTTCTGGACCAACGAGAGACCACATCTCATACTTCTTCTTGATGTCCAGCTTGAAACTGAGCATGTAGTGAACCAGCCTTGAAGCCCAACCAAATCCCTGCTCCTTGAACTTGATGAAAACTCCAAAACTCGACTCCTTGAGCTCTTCAAATTCTTCATCAGTAAGGGCTTCCCTAAGAGCAGTGTACAACTTGCTATTATCTGTGTGATACGAAATGCTATTGTGGGCTTCTGGTTCTTCCTCTAATGTGTATAACCTACAGGGGAGTTCTGGAATATCCATCATTTTTGTCTGCAAAATAATCAAAGACAACAATAGAGATAAGCTAAACAAGCTAAATCTAACAAGATGACTTAGTAGACGACTTGTAATTAAGTCGTCTGGAAAGACTTCCAACTGGACGACTTAGTAGACGACTAATATTACAAGTCGTCTGGAAAGACTTCCAACTGGACGACTTAGTAGACGACTAAATATTAAGTCGTCTACTAAGTCGTCCAGTTGGAAGTCTTTTCAGACGACTTAAATTACAAGTCTTCCAGTAGAAAACTTTAAAGCGGACCTGACTAGTCGCAGAAGGAGTACCTGACTAGTCGCAGAAGGAGTACTCGTCATTGCGGTTATAGATCTGAAAAAATAAACGTGAAACGGTTAGAATGAGTAAATTGATAGAGACAACGTTTTATGTTAAACGGCAATGAGTGTTTAGAGGAAGCGACAGTTTGTTCGGAGGAAGCAGCGGCGCTAGGGTTTAGAGGAACTCGGCGGCGCTAGGGTTTCGAAGAAGCGGCGGTGCTAGTGTTTAGAGGAAGCAGCGGTGAGAACGGTGAGAATGAAGTGAGATAGATAGCCGACGTTGAGAACGATGGTTTGTTCGGAAATAGTGGGAATTCAAATCGCCTTTGATATCGCCTTTGAGAGAGAACTGTTAGGGTTTTTGCAAAAAATTAACAAAAAAAAAATCACCTTATATATCGGGTAAATAATCCGGTTAGCTTTAAAAGTACAGTGGTAAAATTTAAGGTTTGGTCCAGTTTAGACGACTTACAAATAAGTCGTCTGGCGGATAATGTACATCAGACGACTTAATATTTAGTCGTCCGTTTACAGACGACTAAATATTAAGTCTTCCCAGACCCTAAAATGACTAAATTAACTAGCTAACCACGTTATAAAATCAAATTATACTTCAATACTGTTTACTATACACAGAAATGAACACGCTTAGGTAATTTTTAAATTTGTGTTAGAATTTGTGTTAGACTTCTTAGACGACTAATAAATTAAGTCGTCTGACAAATCTTCCGGCTGGATGACTTTCCAGACAACTTAATTATTAGTCGTCTACTAAGACCATCCACAATGGTGTTACCATGATTTGTACATAGAGGAAAAAGGAGTTGTAGTTATAAAAGTTGATCATCCATTACAAGTCATAGGTTTAAAAACATTTTGAAACAAGGGGACAACAACATAGAAGTCATCCATTACAAGTCCGCTAGAAGCAGATTACAATAAGACAATAGCAAGACAAACATCCATCATTTAGGAAGAGGCGAGGAAGTTGAGGCACAATCCGCAGCATCATCCCCTTGAGGAGGTGTATACTGAATCTCAGTACCACTACGACCGAAAGGAGTCACATGAAATACCATGTCTCCTTCCTTTTTGAACACGAAAATGTCACTGATGCAAAGGGAGTGTGTTTGGGCGAAGTCTTCCCAACCATCGGTGAGTCTTCTTCTTTCTTGTATAACTTCCCAAGTTTGGTGTGAAGCGTCCGATCGTAGTGTCCATTTTACTTCGTTCGGCTTGCCTTGTACGTGTTTTGAGTAGAAGGCAAGTGGTATTGTCTACAAGTCAACAAAGGAGAAGATAAGCAAAGGAAATAAACAGAGGAGAAATAGAGAGCGTGTGTATACCACGCCACAGTCGAAACAAGGAAGTAGAGGCTTCAAGAAGTGAGGTTCATGCTGATTCGCCATCTGCAAACAAGAAACGAATTGGAAACATTTTAATTCTAAGTCGTCTGGGTCGTCCACCTGAAAGACTTAGATTAAGTCGTCTGGGTCGTCCACCTAGAAGACTTTCCAGACGACTTAATTATAAGTCTACCAAGACTTCCAGTAGAACATTTGAAAGCTGACCAGACGAATGAGAGGAGAACAACATCCAACCTAACTAGACCACAAATCGATTGAAAGCCCCAATCTTTGAAACCCTAATTTGAAATGAAAATATCCACAAATTGCTTGAAATCACAAATCGTAACCGTAAAATGAGAGGAAAACAACATCCAACCTAACTAAACAACAAAGGAAGCGGCGGCGCTAGGGTTTAGAAGAAGCGGCTTATACTACCTGTTTAGAGGAAGCGGCGGTGAGAACGGTGAGAATGAAGTGAGATAGATAGCCGACGTTGAGAACGATGGTTTGTTCGGAAATAGTGGGAACTCGAAATCGCTTTTGATATCGCCTTTGAGAGAGAACTGTTAGGGTTTTTGCGAAAAATTAACACAGAAAAAAAATCACCTTATATATTGGGTAAATAATCCGGTTAGCTTTAAAAGTACAGTGGAAAAATTTAAGGTTTGGTCCGGTTTAGACGACTTACAAATAAATCGTCTGGCGGATAATGTACATCAGACGACTTAATATTTAGTTTTCCGTTCACAGACGACTAAAAGTTAAGTCGTCCTAGACCCTAAAATGAAACCCTAAACTAAAATGACTAAATTAACTAACTAACCACGATATAAATCAAATTATACTTCAATATTGTTTACTATACACAAAAATGAACACGCTTAGGTAATTTTTAAATTTTTCAAAACCGGTTTTATTGCTTTCCAAAATTTAACCCTAAGAACACATACAATACTACAACATATGTTGATGAAACATAAACTAAAGAATATCATGACTCACTACTTTCACTCATCTATGCTGAAAACAATTGAAATTTGTTATATCTTAATTTATATCTCTTAAGACATATGTTAATTACATAATTCCCATTTTTCACTTATCAAAATATTTTTTACAAAATTTTTAAATTATGTTTAAGAATAACTGTCCAGACGACTTTAAGTTAAGTCGTATGGACGACTTATTTTTAAGTCGTCTGAACAGACGACTTGCGAGGGTTAGAAACGTAAAAAAAATTCCGTTTTTTTGTTTGTTCACAAGGAGATAGTTGTAATTTCAATAGCCTTTTAAGTTACTTTTGCCTTTGACCCAAGTTTGGGTATTCTTTTGGGTTTGACTCCAAGTTTTGAGTCACATTTGGCAATTCAACCAATAATAATTTCCATTACGTAAAGTTTGTAAGTGAGGATCAAAGATATACCCGCCCTTTGAAGGGCGGGTCAAAGCCTAGTAAATGTTAATAAAATCATATGAGTAGGAAGCTTCAATTAAAAATGTTCATATCAAATATAATAATATATATCTATGTTAATATCATTTAATTTTAATTGTATATCATATACAATAAATAAATAATTATTTTGATTTTTTACCAACAAAAATTATTATAAATAAAAAGAGGGATTGTTTTTATTTATGTGTTTAAAATATATGTCTTATATAAACTATATAAACATGTTAATTTCAAATTTGCATTGAGTAAAAAGCCTCAATTAATAAATATTTATATTAATAAAAATAATATTTTTTGTTAAAACAAATATATAAATGTTAATAAAATCATATGAGTATGAAGCCTCAATTAAAAATGTTCATATTAAATATATACTATATATCTATGTCAATATCATTTAATTTTAATTTTATATCATATACAATAAATAAATAATTATTTTGATTTTTTACCAACAAAAATTATTATAAATAAAAAGAGGGATTGTTTTTATTTATATGTTTACTCCAATTTAATTATATACGTAATAGTTACTCATTTCTCAATTGAATACAAATAAAAAATAACCCTAATTTTTTCTAAAAAATTACAATAGAATACTATTGGTCTAAACATGGTCGTTTTAGTACTAATTAAAAAGCTTTCTCGTCATTTAACCAAGCCCATTACGATTGACTTTGCCCAATATTAACATGATTTCTCTCACACCAAACACAACTCGGTTTATTAATCATTAGCTGACAAAAATTTTAATCTCTGCATAAATTGGTTTAAAACTATTAATAAACCAAGATTCTAAAATCAAGTGAACATAAAATCTATTCTATTAAAATAGAAGTCATGGCTCATTTCATGTGACTTTTTTATTTAGATTTTCATTAAAAAATTTAATAAATTGTATTGCATTAAAACTAATGATAAAATATTTGTAACTACTTTAATCATAATATCTTTTGAAATCTTTTTATTTTAAACTAGTGGTCTGTCCGCGCTACGCGCGGTATGTTTGTCAATTGTGTGATTTTTAAGAATATTTGTCTTTTAAAACGTTTTTTTTTTGTATTCTCAACTATTCGACTGATGCATGTATCTCTCTCTTGTTTCATTTCTTTCAGACGTTATCTTTAACTTTCGCTCACTTAGCATCTTTGTCTCTCTTAGCGCAGTAAAGACTACTTTGTTGTGATAAGAGTGACAAAACATTTTTGGAGTTTCCGGCTCTTTATATAACGCCCCGACCGCCCACGGCTAATGGGCCACCCATGCCCGCTCTCTCGGCCCGTGGGCCCCATCCCGTTCCAACGGTCGATTCGTAAATTTCCCAAGGCTCGAAATCATTGTATACTGTCCCTGCAATCACCACATGACTTTTCCCCGTGCTTTGGCCTAACTCACACGGTTTCACGAATCACTTCCCGATAGGTCACCCATCCTTTCACTACTCCAGCATAAACACGCTTAACCCTGGAGTTCTAAACGGATGTGTGACGGAAAAGATAAATGCACTTTGGTGACATAGGTAGCCAAATCAATTCTCTTAAGCCTTTCCACATATCACAACTTTGGATGTTACACTTTATGTCATGGGTTATTGTGTATAAGCACTTGTAAAGTTTCCCTCGTTAATGGTACAATCCATTTCCATATTGTTATCTTCACCTTGCGAGTAAATAGTTGTATTTCATTTGTTTCGAGTAGCTTTATGGCAGGAACTTTATGGAGGATGATATCAACTGGTTTAGTGTTTGCATGGTCAAACTTTCCGGTAGCTTGGGGCTGTGTCGTTCCTACTAATGAAGCTGAATCCCTAGTAGTTATCCTGATTGTTACTCATTTCTCAGTTGTGGTATCAACTTCAATCTTTGGAGCTTCGTGTGTGCCCTTTGTTTGGCGTAGCTTCATCTCACTTCTCAGTTTATTGACATCGAATTTAGAGGACTTTTCCATGTCTTTGGTTGTTTAAGTGTAATGGCTTCTATCTATTAATTTCTTGCTTATCTCTCTATTACTTTAACTAATTTTCTTTGTACTGGTTTAACTTTGTTATTTCCTATTATAAACATTGTTTTCCTTGTTGGAGAGTAATCTATCAATCTATAGAAAGATGAATTGACCAAAAAAAATATTTACTCTTTAACATAAAATTATTTTGTAAATTTGGTATTACTTTTGGTTTCTTTAGAAGTACTACAACAATCAGATATTATGTTCTTATATTTTGGTATTGGCTATCTAAAGATAAATATTTGCTAAATGGCTAAGGGGGTGTTATTGGATTGAGATTTAAATTTAATTCTCTAGGTTTTATAATCTAGTGTTATTCAAAGAATAGTTTTATTTTTTGTTTTCAAATCTAGTGTTAGTGGTTTATTGTATTCAAAATATTTCTATTAAATGATTTTAAAATCTTGTGTTATTAGTTCTTGGATTCAAAATATTTTTAACGAATAAATTTTAAATCTTTTGTTATTCAATTCAAGATTTAAATACAACATTTTTAATCTTGTGTTATTCATGTTGTTAGATTTTTATAATTCACTTGATTTGAAATATTTTGAATGTATTTCAATCAATTGTTATGTGTAAAACCCTTCGATCAAAATCTTCCATTTTAACTTCTGATTTATAAAACCAAAACTCATCAAATAAAAACTTCTAACGTCAATCTAGCTAATAGAGGTGTTCAAAACCAAAACTGACTAATGGACAAACGAAAAAAATAATAGAAGGAACATCATCCATAATAAATTCTTATAAAAGTTATTTGTTTATTCATCAAATATGATATAAAGAGCATATATATAAATTATTTGCTATTTCATCAAACCTATTTTTCTAACAGAAAATAGCTTTCATTCTTGACCCAGCTTAGATTTTCCTTGTATCAAATTCATCAAGTTCAAATTTTCCAAACATAATCTCCTCTTTTGATAATTTATATGTGCTCTTTATAACTATGACCGTCGTTGGAATTGGTCAAGTTAGTGTGTCCAATTTGGTTTCATATATCTACTTGCTGAGATGATTTTAAATGGTCAAATTCCAGATGACTTTGGAAAATGTGCTTCTCTTGTTTATTTGTAAGTTTCACTTTAAAACATATATTTAATGTTTTTACATATGAGATTTATATGCTCTATTGTACAGGGATTCCTCTGATAATCTGTTATATGGAGACATACCTTTCTCAGTCTCTAAACTCAAGCAGCTGGACACTTTGTATGTGTCAGACTCATAAAACTTTGTGTGTTTATATCTATTTCACGTCCCAGTTTTTTCTTTTCGTATATATTTTTGAACCTTCCAACTTGGACACATTATGAACTTAAAGAACAATCAGCTCACAGGCCCACTACCTTCCAAACCTTAAGGTATTGTGAGTTCTGATTTTTTTTCCATTTCTTTATGCAGCACCAAGTAAGTTTTTAGGTTCTAATCATGATGTTGCAGTTATCTTGAGGAGAACCATTTAACCGGTGAGATACCAAGGTTACTTTACGACAACAACAGATAATGAACTGCATGAAAGGCAAATATTACTTAAAATTGTCAAGGCAATAGTTTTCATAATGCCCACACCTAGAGGAAGATTAAGTTAACAACTAAAAGGAAATAAATAAGAGGCAAGAGCTTATATACAATTTATTCAAACTTTAGAAAAGATAAAATACTAAGTAGCAGCAGTGTGGACCCTCTGTAGTATTACACCGTGGAAAAGTTCATTATGCACCACACTTATTGAGGCCTTTAGCTCTCTCTATCACTCCAAAAGTAGCCATCCCAGCACTGATTGGAGAGGCACCTCTGTTCACACAATGAGAGTGATTTACTCTTTACAGCTTCAGCCGTGATATTAGATAAGTCAGAATTCAAGTGAGTTGCAATACTTCTGCAGCTCGAACATTCCTGATTTAAGCCATTGCAGTGTCGAATGAGACAAAGACAACCGTATCAGATGCATCAGAGACACCCAGCCGGACTCGGTACCTTAATCACAGAGACATCAACAATTAACTTGGTAACATGGAAGAGACTCTCCTAGTTAGCAGTTAGAATAATGGTTGATAGAGTATTCAAAATGTATAACCTTCCAACTCCAAAGACCTTTTCATCATTCATTGTTGCGAACGTGAATGATGAAAAACCTCTTTGCAATTTACGTTAACACTTCAGGACGTCCATTATCAGTTTCAATTTCTTCAACCTTGCAGTGCAAAAGAATTCTTTCACTTATCCTAGGATATCTGGGAATAAACAAATGGGTCAATAATAGTTTGTTGGGGTTTTAGGTGTTTATAATAGCAGTGGTTCTTAAACAATCCTGGTAAATCCGTGTTGATATTAGCAAGTGCCATTAGATGATCGTAATTACTAAATTTGTAGATCTCTGTGGTGGTAGAGGAGCTGGCTTCCGTAATTTCGATGGAAACAGGTTTGATCAATCTGATAAAAATAGGTGTGTCAGTGAAGCAAAAGTTTGGGCTGCTCCTTGTAACGTCGAACAAACTCAGATCATAAAGAGCTCTTTCGTTGAGCAATTGTTTGAAGGTGTTGAGCCGGTTAACGTTGATGGAAGCCTGAATGATCGTCTACTACGAAGTAACAGAAGGAGAGAAAACATATTGAGAAGTTCAAAATCGATATGTAACAGAAGAAGAGAAAACATATTGAGAAGTTCGAAATCGATATGTAACAGAATAAAAGAAAACATATTGAGAAGTTCGAAATCGATATGTAAAAGTATACCTTCCCATCGACCAAAAGGATATCTACACCCATGAGCTCTCCGCCTTTTGTTAACATTGTGTGCTTTTCAGAAACGTGTAAGCCTTGCCTCAACACACTGTCTATACAGTCCTGCCTTAAATTCAAAGAAATGAAGCTTCGAAGAAGCCATATTCATAAAGGCTTAGGAGTTGGTTGGCATTCACGGTTCCTAAGAGAAGGGCTGACTGTTTCACAATACCAAATAATCATATTGTAAATATTCAGTGGTAATATGCCCATAAATCTATTATAATAAAGAACAGAGTTCATCGGATTTACCTTGTCATCCAGGAGTAGCATGTCGACACTCATCACTTCACACCCTTTCTTGACATTTATAGCCTCCCAGAACCTCAGCGGTATTCGAACTGAAAGTTCAAATGTATTGCATGTCCATCTCATACGATTACATCACAATATAAAGGGAAGAGTGTTACAAGAGTAAGGTAGAGACTCCTATATTACAGGAGATAATATCTACAATAAAGAATATGCAAAAGGGATAAGAATAGTGTGGGCATATTCTTTCACTCTCCCTCAGTGTAATCGTCGGCTCGCCGGACGGTTAGACTGTGTCGAAAATCGGTGAACAGCGACGTTGGCAAGCCTTTGGTGAAGATATCTGCGTACTGGTATGCCGAAGGTATGTGCATGACTTTGACTTGTCCAAGCGCGACTCTTTCACGGACAAAGTGAAGATCCAGCTCGACATGTTTTGTCCTTTGGTGCTTTACCGGATTTGCAAGGAGGTAAATCGAGCTTATATTGTCACAGAAAATGATAGTTGATTTTCTCACCGGCTGGTGAAGTTCTAGGAGAAGGTTTCGTATCCAGCAAGTCTCAGCCACAATATGTGCGACTCCTCTGTACTCAGCTTCAGCGCTTGAACGAGAAACAATGTGCTGTCGTTTTGAAGACCATGAGATTAAATTATCACCCAAGAAAACACAGTAGCCTGAGGTTGATCGTCATGTATCTGGACATCCTGCCCAGTCTGAGTAGGTAGTGATAGTATCTCCTTTCGACTTGTGCATCTGCAAACCGTGTGATTTTGTTCCCTGAATGTACCTTATGATGCGCTTAAGTGCTTGCATGTGAAGCTGTCTGGGATCATGCATAAACAAGCATACCTGCTGCACCGCATATGCAATATCAGGTCTGGTAAATGTCAAGTATTGGAGAGCGCCAGCAAGGCTTCTGTATTGTGTTGGGTTACTGATTTGATCTCTTCCTTCCGCAGATAGCTTGGAGTTGACGTCGGCAGGAGTGGACAAAGGTTTGCAATTAGTCATGCCAGCCCTGGAGATGATTTCATTGGCATAGTTTGTCTGACAAAGAAACATACCAGCATCGTTATACTCAACCTTAATACCCAAAAAATATCGTAACCTACCCATGTCAGTCATGGGGAATTCTTGTTTCAGGCGCATTGTGAGGCGTTGAAGAAGGCTTGAGCTTGACCCTGTTAAGATGATATCGTCGACATATAGAAGCAGGTAGGCGAGATCATCTTTGTTTTTATAAACAAACAGAGAAGCGTCAGACTTTGTTGTGACGAACCCAAGTGTTTGGAGGTAGGTGGTGAAGCGAGAATTCCAAGCTCGGGGTGCTTGTTTTAGGCCATATAAGGCTTTCTCCAGCTTGCAAACGTAGTGTGGGAAGTTTTTGTCAACGAAGCCGGGTGGTTGATGCATGTAGATGTCTTCGGTGATAAAGCCATGAAGAAAAGCATTTTTGACATCTAATTGTTTGATTTCCCAGCCATGTTTGAGAGCAATGTTGAGAACTGTCCTGATTGAAGCAGGTTTTAATGACTGGACTGAAGGTCTCGTCGTAGTCAATGCCCTCTTGTTGCGTTTTACCGTTAGCTACCAAGCGAGATTTGTAGCGAGTAAGCTCTCCATCTGCATCATGCTTATGTTTATACAACCACAAAGAGTTAATCACGTTAGCACCTATAGGCCGAGGTACAAGCCTCCAAGTTCTATTGATAATTTGAGCATCGTATTCCTCTTTCATTGCTGGGTTCCAGTTCGGATCTAAAAGAGCTTTTTGATGAGAGGTAGGGAGTCAAGAAACAGGGGAAGCAACAAGAGAGAAGATTTTTTTTGGTTTGACGATGCCCATTTGTCCACGAGTTGTCATTCTCGTAGCTTGGGTGTTCATTGAAGCAGGAACATGTGTTTGAGAAGGCTGAGCTGGTGCCGTTGGAAGAGGATTTTTCTGTGACACAGCGGGAGCAGGAAGAGGGACATGCTGGTTTTGAAGTATCGACTGGAATATGGGAGAAGGAGAGCAATCAATAAATTGATAAGTAGATGGAATAAATGATTGCTTTTGTGCCCCTGGAAAAGTCGATTCATCAAAAACAACATGCCGAGATATAATGATTCTGTTTGTTTTGAGATCAAGACAGCGATAACCTCGATGATTGAGTGGATAGCCAAGAAATAGGCAAGGTGTGGATCGAGGTGAGAGTTTTTGAAGGTTGGAATTGTTGACATTTGGGAAGCATAAACAGCCGAACACACGAAGGTGAGTCTATGTTGGTGTGCGACCGAACAAGGCTGAGTGGGTACTCTTCTTGTCAGTGGAGGAAGAAGGAAGGATGTTGATGATATGAGTGGCAGTATGAAGAGCTTCAGCCCAAAAGGTTGGAGACATTTTTTCTTGGAAAAGAAGAGAACGAATGGCATTGTTTATCGTTCTTATCATTCTTTCTGATTTCCCATTTTGCTGAGATGTATGGGGACAAGAAAACCTGAAAACAATTCCATTTTGATCAAAGTATTTAGTGAAGCTTGTGTTTGAATATTCCCCTCCATTGTCACATTGTAATGCTTTAATGGTAGCCCCAAATTGAGTCTTAACATACGAAGTGAAGTGTAGAAATTTAGAGAACACATCACTTTTATGTCTCAACGGATAGACCCAAAGATAATAAGAGAAATCATCTAAGAAGAGGACATAATACCGAATGCCACTCAAACTTGGTATTGGAGATGTCCAAAGATCTGAATGGATTAAATCAAAAGGTTTAGCACTTTTATTAGAAGATTTTGAGAAAGGGAGCTTAATGTGTTTACCCATTTGACAAGCATTACAAAAAGGTAAGCTGTCATTATTACAAGAAAGCGAAGAAGTAGAGTTCAAAGACTTTAAGGTGTCATTATTAGCGTGTGCCAAACGCTTGTGCCACAGAGATGGAGGAAGGGAAACCAAAGCTGAATGTTGTTGTTTATGAAGCTGTGGAGGAACAGAGTAAAGTTCTCCTGAGCTGTCACTGCGGAGAAGAGTTTTCCGTGACTGAAGATCCTTCACATAGAAACCAAAAGGGTCAAATTCCACAGAGCACCAATTATCTTTAGTGAATCGACGAACGGATATCAGATTCTTGATGATATTAGGTGCAATAAGAACATTGTTTAAGTGTAAGGGTCTAGAGTAGGATTTGATAAAAGATTTGCTAGTGGAATGAATAGGGATAGAGGAGCCGTTACCAACAATGATTGAGTTTCCGGTGGCCAATTTATCAACGAATTGAAGGTTACCTGGCGATGATGCGAGATGGGAGCTTGCGCCAGAGTCCATGTACCAGTTGTTGTTTGGCTCAGCAAGTGTCATGGTGTTGAACATGTCCGAGAAGTCCCTGGTAGGAGTGTTGTCCGCGATGTGGGCCTCATGGGTTTGAGAGGACGACGGTCGTTGGGGGACACCGCGTTGATCATGTCCACCTGTTGGTTGTGGCATCCAGTTTGGTGGATGAAATTGATTCCAGCAGTTGAACGGTACATTCCAAGCTTGCGGGGGTAAGTTCCATGGCATGAAAGGAGGTCGTGAATAGTTGTTATGAGATGAGCGACCTCGTCCCCTGTTTCCTCTGCGATTTCCTCTGTTATTCCGGTTGTTTTGGCTGTTGAGGATGAGGGATGATCCGAGTGTGTGGCAGAGGCCCAGTGTGGTTTCTTCAGTCTCGTTTCTTCTAGCTCAAGCATATTGCAAGCTTCTTCAAATGATGGAAACGACTTTTGATGTTTGATTACATTAATGATGTGATCGAACTTTTCGTTCAAGCCGTTTAACATATACATGACCAGCGTTTTGTCTGCTACGGGAGCATCAACATTTTCGAGAAGGTCGGCGATGGACTTGAGTCCCTGGGAATAGTCACGGATAGATTGATCGCCGATTTCATTCGTACGGAGGTCATTGTCCAGTTGGATTGCCCAGGATTCTTTGTTGTTGCGGAATTGATTCTCAATGCGAAGCCAGATGTCTGTAGCTGTTCCTCCTGTTTTGAACGATGATTTGAAGAGCGGAGGTGCCAGTGTCCCGTAGATCCAAAGCTTGACCAGGCCATCACGTTTTAGCCATTGAGTATCATCATCTCCAGTCGGAAGTGAAGTTCCTTCAACATGTCCCAAGACATCGAAGGTCAAGCAGTGCGTGAGGAAGAGCTCTCTCCACGCATCGTAGTTGAATACATCAAGATCGAGCACGAGGGGTATGTGCGATTTGATGTTCGTCACTCCAAATGCTCTTTCAATCGCCGCCATGGAAAGATTGAAGAAGATGCTTTTTGAAAGATGACGAAAAAAATAAAAAGAGAAGAGTAGGATCAAAGAAAATCCTGCTCTGATACCATGAAAGTTCAAATGTATTGCATGTCCATCTCATACGATTACATCACAATATAAAGGGAAGACTGTTACAAGAGTAAGGTAGAGACTCCTATATTACAGGAGATAATATCTACAATAAAGAATATGCAAAAGGGATAAGAATAGTGTGGGCATATTCTTTCACGAACAGCGACCAGCCTTCAAGTTCGCAAAAAGTCTAAAGAAGTTGGCCATTGTTGAAGTCGAAGCTTGACAATGATTGAACTTTGGGATTTCGTAGAAGTGTGGTTGTTCATCGTAGAGAAGAAACACATTTATAATTAAGAGCTTCAAGCGGTTACCTTAGAGCATAATGATGATGTTTAATGGTGAGAGAGTGGGAAGAGATAGTTGGAGAAGAAGTGGGTATGACGTTAATGCTTAGATTAAAGAAAATCAAGGCGAAAATGAAAGGCGTTACATAGACGTGGTCGGCTTACTTAAGAGTCTAAGAGACATGGAGGCGGAGCCAAGTTTTCTCTTCATCCCAAGAAAAACCCTAAAACAGATGGGGCATGTATGAACATTCTCAGCAATAGCCCACGAAACCAACAAAAAAATAAAGCCCATGTACTACAAAACTCGATTTACCGAAAAAAAAGAGAGGACACGTGGCGATGAAAGCCCCCATCATTCTGATGATGTGGCACAATAAGGAGAGAGACAAGTCTGTTTTATTTATATAGATATAAATATATATTACAAATTATAAAAAATCTTTTGAAAAAGATTTTAGCAAAATCTCAACATTAAAAATTATGTAACTATTTAATTAATTTTGAATTATATAAAATATAATTATAGATTAATATACATTCAATTATATTTTATAAAATGAAAACAAAAATCCTGTACTTTTATAAAATGAAAAACAAATTATGTACTTATATATATACAATAATATATCATCTAAATAAACATAAAAATTTGCTAAACGGTAATTTAACTTTGAAATCTGAATAAAAATTTAGTAGATACTAAATACAAATAATTTTAAAATATGATTTTTCATAAATATTTTAATTTAGTTAGTAATCAAATTCAAATCAAATAAGATAAAATATAAAATGTAAACTATAAAAGTGTTGTGTTTGTAATAGTTATATAAACATTTAAATATATGACTAAGGTTATAGTTATACTACAAAGTTATGGTTTATATAATAAAGTTTATCAATAACTTATTATAATTTGATGTTATATATTATCTAATTTTATAATAATGTTTGAATTCATTATAATATTATTGGTCATGCGTGTTTTCTTTTTATACTCAAGTTATAGTTTATATAATAAAATTATCAATAACATAATATATTTTTGTGTTATATATTATCTAACCTTATAATAATGTTTATGTGGCTTATACTATTATTACTATAAATTTTTATATATTTGTATTTTGGTAGCAAAATTTATTTTAAAAAATTATAATATATTAATACTATTTTACATAAATTTTTGTTTTATTTTAAAATTTGAAATATATGAAACTGAAATTGCACCTATATGATATATGAGTAAAATTTTGGCATATATATAATAATATATTATCTAATAAACATAAAAATTTGCTATACGATGATATAACTTTACAATCCTAATCAAAATTTAGGATAAACTAAATATAAAATAATTTAAAATATAACTTTTACGTATATATTATTTTATTTAATAATCATATGAAAATCTAATAAAATAAATATATAATAAGAAATAGATTGAAACATTTGATATTAACATATAAACATAAAATTAACACACACACACACACACATATATATATATATATATATATATATATATATATATATATATTATCTAAATAAACATTATAATTTTGCTAAATGGTAATCTAACTTTGAACCCAAATTAAAATTTAATAAAATTTAAATATAAAATAATTTTGAAATATAATTTTCATGTATATGTTAACATTTATACTATAAATTATTATGTTTGTAATAGTTATATAAACATTTAAATATATGACTAATGTTACTAATAATGTAAAACAAATATCTATGTATATAAAAATGAAAATAAAATTCATGTGGTTGTGCGGATCAAAATCTAGTTATTATATTATTATACATCATATTCCACTATCATCACTATTAATGATTGGTTTTCATGTAATACACGAAATCCATACCAACCATCATTTTCTGTGTTTAAATATAGTAACATCAAATTGTCACTTTTAATAAACCGAATGTAAAATGAAGTGCATAAAATTTACAGGTCCAAATTTTAATAATATACAAAAATCCTTTACAACATCCTCAAGCCGATATCGTTTGACATATATATTAGGAATGTTTGAAGTGTAATCAATATGCTACACATAATCTTAATTAGCTCCACAAAATAATCCTAAAATCAAGCGCATTCCATCTAACTTAGCTAAATCATTAACCAAAAGGAAGTCAAACTTGAGGAAGACAATCTTTAAATGAAAAACCAGAATATTATTTCCTATATATCTATCACATAAATCAAAATTTAAATTGATATTTTTCTTTGAAGTTCTATTTCCTTAAAAAAAAATTCTACTAAATATCCATTTATTAAGGCATAAATTGGTTGTAAGATACTCAAACAACTAATATTCTATGAATTAAACCACCTCATAATCGAATTTGTTAAGTTGTTATTAATCTAAATATCTAAAAGGGGAACTAGCCATATATAAAAGTATCAAAATAATGATTACTAATTATTCCAATATACGTATATTCCCTTTAATATTCGTGCATTTCACACGCCAAAATAATTATTTAGTATAGATCTCCTTTATCTTCACATCCACACTAACAATATATATAGAATTCTTTGTTTTTAAACCCAAACTAGCTTTTGACCCGCGCGCCCGCGCGGATATATGTTTATGTTTTTAATATTTAACTAATCAATCAACATAATTGTATATGTTGTAGTTATAAGTTCATATTTTTTGACATAGTTGTGAATTGGTCATGTGTTTACAATAAAATTTATAAATTAATCGATTGTGTTTTCTCATTTATAGTGATTTTATTTATTCTAGTCATTTTTTAACTAAATTATAATTACAATTGAATTTGTCTATTGTATATTTGTTGGTATGTTTATCTTGATAATTTAAAGTGATAAATTAAAATTTTTACTAAACTTGTAGTTTTTTTAAAAATAATAC
Source organism: Moricandia moricandioides (assembly GCA_905132885.1). NCBI lineage: Eukaryota > Viridiplantae > Streptophyta > Magnoliopsida > Brassicales > Brassicaceae > Moricandia > Moricandia moricandioides. The sequence goes on from CAJHQQ010002748.1 coordinate 24,370, forward strand.
ATAAATATTTAGACATAAACATTTAAAATAGTGTTTGCATATTATTATATAAGAATATAAAATTATAAGTAAAGATATGACAAAAAAATCTAGACAGCAAGAGTAATTAAGAAATCTGCAATTCTAGCTTGGGTTACTGTCTATGTCAAGCCCATTTATTTTCTGCAAAACTCTAACGAAGCCCATTTTTCTTTACTTTAATTTTAATTGCAGACTAATTGTTAAGCCCATTTGTTTTTTCAGGGATCAAAAGCTAGACAGAAAATATCTGCAGTTATCACTTTACTTTAGCCAAACCTTATCTTTTCTGTCGGTGGAGATGCATGTCGGAAGATGCCTCTGTATGATCTTCCTTCGAAGATTCTATGTCGAGTCATTAATGTTGATTTAAAGGTTGGCTTCTTTCGTTTTCATTTGGTAAAGAAAACAGAGAAGAAGGAAGTAGATCTTGAGAAAACCAAAACGGTTCCGTTTTACAAGCTATTTTCTTTTGCAGATTCATTTGATATACTCTTGATGATCCTCGGGACGCTTGGATCTATTGGAAACGGTCTCGGCTTCCCTATCATGACCGTACTGTTCGGAGATCTAATAGAAGCTTTTGGACAGAATCAGAATGATTCAAATGTTTCCGACAAAGTCTCAAAAGTAAAAAAAAAACAAATGTTTTTGTGTCTTTAAAATAAGGACGGCTTTCAAGATATTATGACTTAACAGTCTGTTAATATCACTCACACAGGTAGCTCTCAAGTTTGCATGGCTTGGAATCAGTACTTTTGCGGCTGCTTTTCTCCGTGAGTTCTTAGATCTGTCAAAAAGATTTGATTAACACATCTTAAAAAAAACAGAGTTTTTAACGTTCTTGATGTCTATGAATGTTCCAGAGTTGTCTGGTTGGATGATATCTGGAGAGAGACAAGCAGCGAGAATAAGGAGTATGTATCTAAAGATAATACTAAGACAAGACATAGCCTTTTTCGACGTGGATACAAATACCGGTGAAGTCGTTGGAAGAATGTCTGGTGAAACTGTGCTCATTGAAGACGCTATGGGAGAGAATGTACTCATATTATTACTAAACCAGTTCAAGATTCTTTTGTTTATTTCCAAAAATGGCAAGATTTTTGAACAAAGGAATGACGTTTTGGGCAGGTTGGGAAAGCTATACATCTTTTATCAACATTTGTTGGAGGCTTTGTGATAGCTTTCCTAAAAGGATGGCTGCTAACTACAGTCCTATTTGATTTTTTTGCAGACAAGATGTAAAGCTATAAAATCCAGTTCAAACTCCTCGTGCTTCTCCTTCGCAGCAAATCTGTGAGATTTCGCTTACTATCAATCTCGACTAATTCGGATCCAGAAAAAGGTAATTATGTATCTATCATAACACTTAAATCTGTAGGACAGTGTAGCATAAGTTATTAGATTCAAGAACCGTGCCTTAAGTTTAGAAGTTTGGTTTTTACTTTCTTGAGCAATGCAAATCAAAGTTTATGATAATGATAGTCTTAGATAACACAATAGGTAATAGCATATAGATTTGAAAGGCGAAATAGAAATCATTCACATGTCTTGTGTGTCCATAAAAAACTGTTTTATTTAAACTATTGTTTGAAAAAGAGAAAATGTTGTTTGCAGAAATTAAAATTACCTTTCTCGCAACCATTCTTCGAAGTTGCTCGAACATGTCAATGAATCGAACCTGGAAAGATCAAAAGTTAAAATTCATGTTAATTGTGTTTCTTAAATAGAAATATAAGAATACACGTATAAAAAACCAAACCATTTTTGAAAGAACACATCTAATCTATAATAGTATAGGACATATGTGAGTATTAAAATAACATACCTTATCACCCAAACAATTAAAGGTTGTCGAAAATTTCTTTAAAAACTACATTCATAGTTTTTTTTTGAGGTTTCCCATCCTTATCCACAATTAAAATTTTCAATCCTTTTTTTGAAGTGACCCTAGAAACAGCCACGTATAGCTGACCATGTGAGAAGACAGGTCTTGGTAGATAGAGACCTACTTTAGATAGGGATTGACCCTGGCTTTTATTGATTGTTATTGCAAAAGCCACGGCAAGAGGCAGTTGCCTTCTCCGCATTTTAAAGGGTAATCTGCTGTCAGATGGGTTATGAGCAATCTAGAAATATCAACTAAGTCTCCAACATTTTCTCCTTTTATAATCCTAGCTTGAATCATAAAATCCATTAGCTGAGTGATAACCAGTCTTGTCCCATTCATTAACCCGTCTGTAGGAGCTATGTTTCTCAGAACCATAACAGGACAACCAACCTTTAGTCTAAGAATATGGTTTGGTAAGCCTGAAACCTTAATTGTGTTCAGAAAATCAGAACTAAGAGCTTCATTGTTTACCGAGCTTGTATCAGAAGGATCAATACTATCAGCACTGCTATAAATTTTTTCCTCACCTGAAATGAAAAACATATATTAGCAGAATTACACTTATAAATATAAATGACGGGAGAAAAGCTGAATATAAAAATTTACCATTTAACTTATTCAACATATAATCGTTAACTATATTCACATCCTCATTGGTTGGACAAAGTATAGCTCTCTCTTGGAAAAACATGGCCTCTTTGTTTTCATCCAGTGTTGTTGAATCACCATAAATAGCTTTGCTGATTGCTTCTATAGGATCATTTGACTCGGTAATCAGAAATTCAAATGGAATTTCAATCTCTGCTTCACCATCGTTAGGCTCAGAAAGTTTTCCATCTCCAACTTTTAAAATCTATTCTGAAAATTCTTTAAGATCCTTTGACTCTTCAAGTGACAAACCACCAGAGAGCAATCGCATATTCTTAGTAAGTTTGAGCACTCTGCAGTTTTCCCAAAAATATGATGAGTTAAGAGCGGCCATAACAATTTCAGCTCTACCAGCTCCATTTATAACAGGCAATACTTGCCTAAAATCACCTCCAAAAACGACAACTTTCCCCCCAAATGGCTGTGTCTCGTGCTTCCCCACAATATCAGATAAACTTCTATCCAAAGCTTCAAAACAATGTTTGCTCATCATAGGCGCTTCATCCCATATAATAAGTGATGATGCTTTCACTAAATTAGCCTGGTCAGTTCCATGCTTCATAGTACATGAAGAAAACTCATCTGGATTAAGGGGAATACCGAATCTGGAATGAGCTGTCCGACCGCCTTGCAACAACAATGATGCGATGCCACTTGAAGCCACGTTTAGAACAATATCTCCTCGAGATCTGATAGCTGCAGAAAGCAATTTCCAGAGGAAAGTTTTCCCAGTTCCACCAAAACCGCTAACAAAAAACATTCCACCAGCTCCTTTATTAACAGCAGCAAGAATCTCCTCATATATCTTTTTTTGCTCGCAAGTCATCTTGGGAATATCTCTATGTAGAGTTTCTAACAAAGAGGAACGACAATAACTACGTTCATCTAACACCAAGACGTTAGAATCGTCACTACTTGTTCTTGGTAGTGCAGGCATAGATTCAAATCTTGCTAGAGAAGTGCCATTACGTCTCAAAATTTTTTCTATCTCTAGTAAGGCATATTTTTTTTTGTCGTCATCACTCAGAAATAGACCTAAAATAAAAGCCAAAAAGATAAGAATCATGCAGGTAAATTATAAATGTGAACGTAATATGATGTAGAATTATAGAGGTTTGCTCTGAAAAAATTAAATGCTAACCTGGTCTATTGAAATATTTTCTTCTGTAGTGCTCGATATCTTCAGACAAAATCTCCCAAGTGTTTTCCCATACTTATTCCGGCACAGATAAAGTGTTATTCATAAGCATCATAACAAACACTTTCCTGCATTCACTTGCGGTGCTGTCATAGCTTCTTCTTACAATGTCATCAATGTACTCCTGGTCATCATCTAATAAACCACGCGCATAACATGCTTCTTTGTAGCTTGGATACAGAACATCTTGATAAGTTCTAATGTCCTCATAACTGGTAGGACCTCTGACAATGTTCAACAATACACGCAAGAAATAGGCATCTTCCTGGGTCCGAGGAGCATAATTAATCCTCCCTAGAGCAAAACCCCGTTTTCGTCTTTTGAACTTTTTTGACCTTTTGTCATAAGTAAAGAAGTTTGGAATCTGAGCATATGTCAATGTTCTTGCAAGGGAGTCAATTTTACACAACTCAAACCAAGCCAAGAACATAGTATTCTCTATGAGCTTCCGACTAACCACTGCTTTCAACTTGTCTTTCCCTTTGAAAGTAACAACTTGCTTTCCGGGAAGATGGAAACTTAGCTTCTCCACTGCAGTTGATCGGAAGTGTATAGGAAACTTGAAGATTCTCCACGTTCCTTCACATGTAGAAACATATCTGTATGAAGAAAATTAATTCAATAAAATTGCAGGGTGTTGTTGATTCTTTTTTATAAAAAAAACGATTTGTAATGTTTTATACCTGCAATCGAAGAATTCCTTGAGTTCATTCCTTTTATTGTCAAGCTTTTCCTTGGTAAGCTCAACATTGCCTAACTCACTTGCAACAATGTGATCTGGGGTTCAACAGCAACTGTCACACGATCCTGTCCTTTATTTATATATTTGAATAAATACTTTATAGACGCAGCTTGGTTGCACCACTCGACGTTAATGTGAGCTCTGTAAAGAAGAGATAATTTTCGGTTATAAGGAATGACATATCGATTATCACATCTCACCCCATTCTTCAAAACATAGTTTTCTGAATTTTGACGCCTTCTATACACCGAAAATCCTTGTTTGTTAATAGTTGTCTCCTCAGCAAATGATTTAGGATATGACTTAGAGCAACGCCCATTCTCCATACATGGTGAATTCATATTAGCTGCTCCACAGGGTCCATGAATCATCATATCTTTAATGACCTCATAAAGTTCAGGTTCCTCCTTCTTATTGGGAATCTTTGCGCAAATAATGTTGTCAATATCGTCTGTTGTAGGAGGCTTTATCTTCTTCATGAATAGGAGAATGTGAGCATGTGGTAAACCACGTTTTTGAAACTCAATTGTGTACATAGCTGTTTCAGAAGAAAAAAAAAATTAGTTAGAAAATCTAGAAAATATAACGACCAGCAGAACATACTACACAACAAACAGCCAACTTACATGAAACTGTCTCACCCAAAATATTCTTTTTGGTTAAAGAATCCATCAATGAATCAAGTTTAATCTTGAAAATACTACAAATAATGTCTGATCTATCTTCTGCCTTTAGCTTCCTCGCCTTAACATGTCTTGTGATCTCTGGCCATTTTGGATTGCATGTGAAAGTGATAAAAAGATCTGGAAATCCAAAATGCTTACATATTGTCATAGCATCCAGGTAATTGTTCTTCATATATCTAGGACTCCCCACGAAAGAAGCTGGTAATGTGAACTCGGCACCTTGCTCAAGCATATCGACTTTGCCGGCATTCTCAGACTCTTTAATAGAATCATAACTATCAGATCGCAAAGATGGTTGGTTCAGCTTCAAATATCGTAGGCGATTAGACTCAATAGTTGTGAAGGCGTCTACCACAAACTGCTGAAATAGTCTTCTAGAGTGTAGAAGATAATGAGACTCATTCTTACGTTCATGCAGGCGAAAAGCAAAGAATTGTCTCATGCTAATATTAGGCTTTTTCTGCTTTTTTGTAACTTTTGTTGCTCCTTTCTTAATACCAAGTCTGAATCCATCTTCTCCATACGTAAATAAAAGAGGATATTGAATTGCAAGATAGGAAGCATGAATCTCGTTTATTCTCAGCAATTTGCCTGATTTTTGCTATAGAACGATATCCCTTTTGTCCATATCAAGACTAAAATCTCCAGGAATAAGTGCAGCAACCTCTGAGGTTGTAGGTGTGTTATAGGTCCGTCCATCCTTTAACCTCTCACTAACAATCCTCATATGAAATGAATCTTCAGGAGTTGTGTTAAATCGATCTCTTGCTGATCTAAATTTTTTCACATATGGATTAACTTCATTCAACATCTTCATCAAAACATCGATAATATCTTTCCTTAGATTATCTTGTTTCTTCACATGAACTTTCTGTTTTCCAGAGCTGTAAAACATATAAAAAAAAAATTTAAGTAAAAATATCTCGAAGAAAGTGTTTTAAACATTTATTGAAATACCTTAAACATTTTACTCTGTTTTCAACTTCATTCTCTGTGTCAACTATGTATAGCTGACCAAATTTGGCTTCACCTCCATCAGGTGGAGTTAAGTTACCAATTAAGTGGTAATTTTCTCCTTGTAGTTGAAACATATCAGGTCCAAAACCCTTCTTTAAAGACCTCTGAACTTTTCCACCAAGCGAAGTGAATGAAAAAACCATATTGTAAGGTCGTATATGTTTTTGGAAATGTCTGCTTCTTGGATCATCCCCTTCCAAAAGGTTTTTTAGAACAGTTGGGGGCTCTTTCAATAGAGGCAATTGCACTTGGCCTTGCATACAACATAATGAAAAAGTAGGATTCTTTGCATTTCTACGCTTGTTTAGCCGTTCTCCATACCACATTATAGCTCCACAATGATCACATTTATAGTCAGCATCACCTTCATCTAAATATTCTGCATATTTATATAAAACACTTGTGATAAAAGTATACTTTACAAATAAAAACAAAGTTAAATTGTATGATAAACTTAATTCATATTCATTACCAATGGTTTTTATATATTTTTGATTTGGTTTAGAAGAGATCACGCCTACGCAACCAGGGCGTTGTGATGCTTTCGTTGTACTATTGACAACGCTAGGCACAAGCTCTTCATCCAAATCCATAGGATCATCTATGTCCGATTCTTCAGTTTCTGTATCAGTGTTCTCTTGAGAACTACAGTCAAAAACTTGTAGTTTATCAGTATCAACAATGCCTACATCAAAATAAATCAAATTAATATAAACTCAAAGTATAAAATGTAGTGTAGGCAATTGAAGTATATCAAACCTCCAAACAAATCATTTCCGACTATAGCATCATCTCCGTCTATGGTCTGAGTGGATGCATTGAATGTAGGTAATGGCAACTTAGAGTTTTTTTTCCGTAAATGTGAAATATTCGTAATGTCTTTCAGTACATTACGTGTTGACCCTACTGAAGTCGAAGCTCTTTTCTTGTAAATCCCTTGTTTGATAGAGCTGAAGCTACTCTTTTGTAGATCCCCTGGTTTACAATTAATGTGATGGTTAATAATATTGTATGAATTGATGGCAAAATTTGTGGCTTGTTTGAATTGCATGAGTAAAAAAAATACTTGTTAATGAGGTCAAGCAAGAGCTCAGCCTTGGGCTTTCGCTTACTTGTGTTTTCATTGAATCGAGACCTTGCAAAGTAACAAATATGAAAATCATTATAAAGGATAGTAAGATATAACAATAATTCTTAAGAATTATTAGAACATGAAAGACTAACCAAGGACACATCTTCGTAAATTTCTTGGTGTCTGTGGTGAATACATGCCTATCTGTTGATATGATGTTGTATTGTTTGGTACTTGGCGATTTTCAAAGGATTCAAACAGTCTATAATATATAGAGGGTAAAGGAATATCTTGAAATGAGATAGAATTTGAAGAATTCTGCATGCAAGGAAATATGGGTTTATCAACTAATGAGGTCTTAGTTTGTTCTGTTGCAGGTTCGGCTCCGATCCGCATGGGTACCAGTTTTTTTCGTTTCATAATCAGAGGCAGACAACCAAGAAGGTTTTCTTGTTTGAGTAAAAGGATGAGAGAGTAACTGGAACTTAGAAGAATGGTCGTGATTGATAAAAATTATAAGAGGTAATCTTCAAAACTGGATTATATTGTTAGGTAAAATTTATACTTTAAGATTCATAAAATAACGTTAGCAAGAATTTAGGTAAATTGTTAAAGTTGTTTAATCAATTTTGGAACTTGATATATTTTTCAGTGATATACTTCTGATTTTGATATCAATAAGCAACCACATATTACACGTCCAATGTTAGTTTAGATTTACTAACACATTACTTAACTTTTTTAAAACTTATCTGCTTTATATTTTAATATTTTAATTATTTATATATTAAGCAAGCTTGTAAATGAAGAATATGAAGAGCTGTGATGAAAAATACGTGTGAAAGAGTTGGACAGGTATGTCATCTATAACTCATCTTATAGTACTTTGCTAGTTTGTATAATGATAGCAATAAGTTAAGCACTGAAAATAGTGTAGTTAGGAGAACAAATTGGTTAGTTAGGTGGTTAGTTAGGCAAATCTATTGCTTATTCCATTGATTTTTGTAGACTGGTTATCAATTGGTTGTAGTTTTATATATAGAGTTTGATATACATCAACGATATAATACCTCAAAATAATATAGAAAATCTGCTTATTATTAAATATAAAACTTTTAATTAAAGGAAAAACCAAGAAAAAAAATATGCATAAATTTAAAAGGTGTAGATAAATAAAAATGAAATGACGTCAACCAACTTAAAGGGGTGGTGTCGCGGGGGAATGGACACAAACTCTTGTGCTTATTCTGTCTTTGTCTTTTCTTGTTTGATTATCTTGGTGCACTGTTTCTTGGAAGAAGATGTTATGTCGGGTAGATCAGAATGATCATCTTTTCGCTTTGTGATGGGAGTTGGACAATCTTCAGATGAATTTTGATCCAACATCAAAACCTAAAATCAGTGATAAGGGCCAAGTGAAATGAATCAATATTAGGTTTTTTAAAATAAATCTAACTTAAATAGCGACAAACAAATAAGAATTGTAAGGCAAATCTTTCTATATAACTAATAAACTTACAGATCGAGATGACATGGTAGAAGATGTTGTGGCCATACCAGAATATGACTGCGATTCATTTTCGATTTTTAGAATTTTATCACCAGAACAAACCTCTAAAACCAAAAATGTGTGTGATCCATTTGTGACATTATCAGAGCATATAGAAATTCCAAAACAGAAAGATTTCCCAACCAAACTACGAATAGGTTCTGGTAGTATCTCTGGATCTTCAATCTACGAGATGATAAATGTACATTTATTAGTTAGTTGTGGTTTAAGTAAGTGCTATAAACACAATTTGATTATAATTATACCTCTTCATAAGAGCCATCCCATAGCTCTTCAGCTGAAAGTCCAAGGATGGACTTAGCAACAGAACCTAGCAACATTAGCTTACATGTCATTGTGTCATCTTTCACAACCAAATGTAGTTTGAATCTAGTGAACCAAACCATATTTTTTTATTAGATAAGATGTATGAGAATAAATAAAACGAAGTAAATATTTTAAATAACTTACTTGGGTGACACGTTAGTGATATTAGAACGACAAACATCACAACGAAACAATGGTTTATCATTTTTTGTCATTCTCCCGTAATCAACTTTGGGAAGCTTATTAACTCGTTTTTGGTGCCGATTACAACCAAAATAGTACCATGCCCAATCTGTATCTATTGACTCAATGGTGCGTATGATTTTGCAAATCTCCACCTAGATTCGTTTAAAAAAAAACGTTAGGATATTTTAATGTCAAATAACAGTAAACAAAAAAACAATTTCGAGTACTCAACATATGTACCTGATTGGCGTCATTGACTTCCGAAATTGGTTTGATCTCAGCATCATTCCAGTTATATGAAATTCTTTTAACCTCCTTCTTTCCATTATGTTTCTCAACCAGAGCAACAGAGAGATGATCATCTGACAGCCTACAAAAACTTAAGATACCAAAAAAAAATCAGTGATTGAAACTGTTACTATATTACACGCATTTAAACAACATTAAAATGTTAAACGAAGTATAACCTTTGTCTTAAATCAGTAACTTCAGAGATCATTGGGTTCAGGTAGAGTCGCGAGGCATCAAAAGCATTTGTGATTTGCACCTCACCTAGGATTTAACATAAATTACATTAGAAAAAAAATATTTAAATACAGTAACTAACCAATGTTTAAAAAGGCAATTTAAATACCTCTAAAGTTTCTGATTTTTGCAAACCTTATCAAACAAACAATTGACTGATCTGTATCCTGAGTAAAAGGTTCTAGTTGCTCAGCATAAGTTCCCCAAAGACAACATGCAAGGTTGTTTCCTCTGTCAATTAGTAAGCATAGTATTATGTAGTTAATGAATGAAATTTTCATAAGTAATTTAATGAAAATGTGGCTAAGAGAACAAACTCTGTGTCAACTAAGCGAAATTGAACCCTTTTTCTGTCTTCTCCTGAAACCTGGACGGTTTGAACATCACCAAGTTCATGAACTCTACCTATTACATCTGTGAGAAAACTATAAAGTATTATCATATGGCAAATACATTAAAAATAAACAGATGTATATGATATATGTACATGAACTGAATCGATTTCATGTGGTCTAAACAGTTTATGCTATATCTCAGAAATTAAAAATAACTACGGGTAAAAATAAACTCGATTTCAAATTTACCTATGAGGAAACATGACTTTAGAGTTCCATTATGAATTTCTTCATAATTGGCAAGAGATAGGAAATTTCTATCATCATCTAAATCAGAACCCGAAAGCACAGCGTCGTCCGCTATAGTCATCTTGTACTTATGTTTTGTTGTTCGGTATTGACCACCAGCTGCAGTGACAGATACGTTTTGAACAACTCCCCATTCATCAATAGGTAATGATCTTTGAAGTCGGTACATGAGACTTGGTTTACAAGAAGCATGGATTGTGTTTCCCTAAAAAAAGGGTAATATTAGAATCAAAGAAACATAAGTAATATTATAAAGAGAAAAAACGTTATAAATTGATAGTTACCCATTCATCTGCTAAAATCATCTCGAAGCTATCACCTCCGAAAGATGTGTGTTGTTTCCATGAATACAGACATTTAACTTGGACTCTCCAGTTGTTTTTGTAAGGTCTCAATTTTGTGAGAGGAGTGAAAGATGTTACGATAGACATGTTTAGGATTTAGGTTTTCTTTGCAATGTTTTTAACGATAGATAGAGTGGATATATATACACTTGTTTTTAACGAATGATATAATCTTAAAACAGAATATACTTTATTGAAAATAATAGTCACGGTTCGATTCGAAAAGTTGTTATATTTTGAAAATGGAATATTTAGTTGATATTATGGAGTTCATTGTTATTGTGTATTGATATAGTGATTGGTTAGAAATAAGAAAAGTCAAGATAATTGAATGGACAAAATATTATGTAGATTTGTTTCTATTTGTTATTATCTAGTTGTTATTCACGAGTTATTGCTGGTTTGGAGTGCAAGATCTCTTTGATAACGTAATCTTTTAGTTATTGCTGGGTTGTTATTGTGAGTTATTGCCGGTTAGGATTGCACGTCTGAGTTTGTTATTAGGTAAGGCAAAAACGACTGAGTTTTATTGCTGTGGCATAGATAATATTATGAATTAGTGTTTGGTTATAGGGATAACATCAGTGCATTCTATGGTAATTATTTAGGAAAGGTAAGGGTTTAGTACTATTTGTACTTTAGTTTTAATAGTTTAGATATATATAGAATTCCTATAGCTTCATTTTTATTCATATTCATAAAACAACCAAAACGTGTTTAGCAAAACAAGTATTACTCTTAGGATTGAGCGTTTGGGCCCATTGAATTCGGTTCGGTTCATATGTATTTTCAAAATTTTGATATGATGCTCATAAGCTTCATTCAGTTTTTACTAATTACCGGATCGGGTTTGGTGTGATTCTTTCCGTGTTTGGTTCGGATCGAACTGTAACCAATGTCTGAAATTGTTCTTAAATATTTTTGTAAAACTTAAAGAAAACTGATAAAACCTAAAATTATATATATATATATATATATATATATATATATATATATATATATATATATATATATATATATATTCACAATTCTAATTAAAATTAATTAAATTACTTACATTAATTAAAAATATTCAAAATAACAAATAAAACAAATTTGGAATACTATAAAACATCTAAAATACCCTAACATATACAAAAAAATAACATATTTAACTAATTTTGAATACTTTCGGATTTCCGTTCGGTCCGGATTGTACCGTAAGAGTATTAATCTATGTTTAGAGTTTGTATTTCATCTTCGACTAATATAATAATATTTTTAATATTAGTCTACTGTGTACATTACTTGTATAATTATTTAAAATCTATAAGGTACCAAATAATTAAGTAACTATTGGTTGTTACAAGTATTTTCAATTAATTTTTGAATTATTTTCATAAAAATTGGATTAAATACCTTATTATTTATCATTGATCTTTTAAAATGTATTATATACATGTAAATAACAAATTAATTTAACTAACTCTCATGTTAGTTTGAAAAATAAAAAATATTTACAAATATGTGATTTAACGCATATTTGAATATAACCTCTATTTGGAAAATCTACAAAAACAAGTAATTATAAAACTCGCTAAAACCATAAACTGTTGAAGACATTATATAAAATTATTGTGTTTAAAATTATCAAATATTGGTAAGTGTTTAAAATCTATGCATACACCAATAGAATTTTTTTTACATAATATAATTTTTCTTTAAAAAACATCCGCGCGGTGCGCGAATCAAAATCCAATTACAATATTATGGATGATATCATTAAATCCCAATGTAAATTAAATAGTTTTAAAAAAATATCAAAAATATGATCCTACTCATCAATCTTATATTGAAAGTCCATGACTATACGTTTGGGGACTTATGATGGTTGAACGATTAAAGTTAGTATTTAGTGATTATTAATATATAAATTTCACTTGGCGCATGTGCGCGGGTAGTCACCTAATTTTGCTTAAATTATGAAAACAAACGTTTATGTTTATGGTAGTAGATGGTGTTGCTATATAGAGATGTTGTAATTATATATCCATGTTTTTGTTTTAAAAATATTTTCTATGTGTCGAATGTGATGAATTTTCAAATTACCGCTTAAAAGACATCATGTTATTAGGTTTTTGTATATTTGCAAGGATTCCAATGGACATAATGTCAATAAAGTATATGTTGTCAAGCATAGGACACGTCGAGGGATGTTAAAATGGGTTACTACCCATGGCTTTACCCAAACCAAATAATAACGGGCTGGGTTTTTACCCTTTGAAAGTTTGTTGGCTCTTTAATGGATTTATAATTTTAGACTTTATTTTTGTTTGGGTTAACCCAGTAGGGTATTGAATACCCACAAATATAACAAAAGAAAAGTGTCGTGGAAAAACCTAGCCGTCCTCTTCTTCTCTCTTAGATCAATCTGAATTCTAAAATTGAGTCTCTCTCTCTCTCTCTCTCTCTCTCTCTCTCTCTCTCTCTCTCTCTCTCTCTCTCTCTCTCTCTCTCTCTCTCTCTCTCTCTCTCTCTATCCCTCTCTATGGCGCTCTATCTCTCTCTTATTTTGATTCGATTTTTCTGCTTGTCTCAAGGTTTTGAGAACGGATCTCTGCAGCAAACCCATCATCAGGTTTGCTCTCTATCTCTCTCGTCTAGCTTCGTTTTTCAAGGTTTTAAGGTGTTGCGTCTTGGTTCTTTACGGTAGATCCTTATTTTTGTTACCATGATTGAGATCCTCTTTACAAGTAAGAACCTTTTGTTTACTACTCTTAGATTCTGAAATCCTCTCTCGTCTACCTCTATCTCTCTTATTTTGATTATGTTTTCATATATGAGTTTGACCGTTAAGATTCAGTTATTGCAAGATCTGTTACTGATTTCAAAAATCCTCTCTTGAAAGGATTTAGTGAGATGATGGTGGTGGGGGAAAGGGATTAGAACTATGTGGTTGACTTTTTTTGGATAATTTTGCAAATTCTTGTGGTATGTGGTTGAAACACTTTTGAGGATTTGTTTCCAGATAGCTTCTCTCTCTTTCTTTCTATGTTGTTCTTTGTTTTCACTTAAGTAGACAGAAAAATAACATAACTTCTCTTTTTATATGTAGATGAATTCCCAGTTACTTAGAGTACTTGAAGAACTTGAAAATGAGCAAATGGATGAGCATAGAGAGGAGAATGAAGCTGAACTTCAAGGAGACCACAGTGATACTCAAGTGAGTCAACCAACACAAACGGTATTTCAGTCTAACAAATTTTTGAAGGCTGATGTTTGGAAGGAGTACATAGTGATAGGTGTAAGGATACATGAAAAGAACAGAGGTCGTTGCAGGTATTGCAGTAAGAAGTTAGTAATAGAAGATAGGAATGGAACATCATCTTTGAAGCGAAATGATGAAAGGAAGTATGATCACAAAGTAGATCGCGAAATGACTAGTGAGATTATTATCTATCATGATTTGCCTTTTCGGTATGTAGAGTATGATAAGGTTAAGGCAAGAGATAAATATTTGTACCCAAAGTGTGAGAATATGTGCAGACAAACTGCTGTTGCCGATGTCTTTAGAAGATATGAGATGGAGAAAGAAAAGATCAAAAGACGTTTTGTAAATCTCAAAATGGTCAGCTCGTAGCACGGTAATGGGATACATTTGTTTGACCCACTATATTGACGAAGGTTGGATCTTAAACAATGATATTGGCATTTTGTGATATCAAGCCTCCTCATACGGGTGAAGAATTAGCTAAAAATTGTTGGATTGCTTGAAGGAGAATGGCTTTGAAAAGAAAGTTTTCTCCTTCACTTTGGATAACGCTACGAGTAATACTAGTATGCAAAGGATTCTTAAACATCGTCTTCAGATGATTAGTGAGAATAGATTGCTATGTGCTGGAAAGTTTTTAAATGTGAGGTGTTGTGTTCATATCTTGAATCTTAAAGTGAACTAAGGATTGAATTAGCTAATGGTCTCTTGGAGAATATCCGCGATAGCGTGAAGTATGTGAAAAAGCCTCTGAATCAAGGAAAGATTATTTTGCGGCTTGTGTTGAGAATGTTGGGCTTAGGAGTGGTTCGAGATTTTCTTTAGATGTACCCACTCGTTGGAACTCCACTTATGAAATGCTTGCAAGGGCTCTTAAATTTTGTAAGGCATTTGTTATTTTCAAAGTATGTGATAGGAGTTAGAACACATTGCCTTCGGAGGAAGAATGGGATCGTGGACAGAAGATTTGTGAGTTCTTGACGCCTTTCAGCACCATCACTACATATTTTTCTGGTGTGAAGTATCCAAGAACTAATATATACTTCATATAAGTGTGAAACATAGAGTTGCTATTAAGGAAATATGCAAATTGTGATGACGAAGATTTGAATTTAATGGTTAAGAAAATTCAAACCAAGTTTGCAAAGTATTGGGATGAGTATAGTATTATCTTTTTAATGATATATAAACTATATAATTTAATTATATATACAAAAAATATTAATATTCTAGTAATGTCTTTAGAACAAATAAAATAGTATCTTAAGTACCCATGGGTAAACTTATACCTTATTGGGCTATTTTCTGGGTTTTACTTCCACCCTTAATGTTTATGGATTTTCGTGGGTTGGTTATAAACTGGGTCGGGTTATTTGTGGATTGGGTTGGGCTGAGTTATTTTACCCTACATTAATATCCCTAGACACGACAGTCTTGTGTGACCTCTGCTGAAATCAACATTGATTTTTTTGACGTTAGAGACGCTTATTAAGAAAATAGTACTACACATGAATTGATGTGCAGCTCAATTTCTTTAGTGTTTTTAATGTACGAGAGACAATGTTGTGGTGCTATTTTACTTTTGTATGAAAGTTTATCTATGCTTTAAGGATGATAATATGTATGTTATTTTATTATTTTATTTATTAAATCCTATTACTTAAAAATTGTTTTAATTATCTACTAAACCATCTTCATGTGAATCTCTTTGACCTTGAGCTTGCGACCACAAAGGTGGGAAACATTCTATAATTTGTTTGGGGTTCTGAGAATGATGAAACATGAAAAATTATTTTTGTGACAAAAACTTAAAAAAGGCTATTTGAGAAAATTATCCTTATGTATTTTAAATAAACTATTGTTTCAATTATTTTTTTCATCAAACATAAAGTTATATTCTGTATTTTTATTAAAATTTGAGAGAATTTTCTGAATAACCAAAATTGAAATCAAAATTAAGTATAGAACAAGGATTTTGACATAATTAAGTTTCTAATTTTTACTCCTCTATTTAGCTGGTTATACCTTTGACTTTTGCAAGTAACCGGTTAAAATAGAGAAAGTGAATAACGTCCTTGATTGTAGTTGTGGACAAGAATTACGGACAAATCGATACAATCAAGTGAATGAATAAAGCCCATTTCAACATACTATATAGTATAGTAAACATTTAAATAGTATGGTATACGTTAATGCATGTTTATGAGTTCTCTATATACATATGATATTAGATAATGTTGGGATTAGAAGGACTATTAAATTTTTTGGATGTATTCTCTACAAAGAGCAAGATAACAACTTTCAAGTTATTTATCACAAACATATTTATTATAAGTTATATTGACAACGCAATTTTTGTTTTATTTTGTAATATAAAAGCATTGTTTTATTCTATTTAATAAAGTTCGAATAATACTAACATTGTATTTGTATATACAAAGTAGAATGATCTGTAAAATTGAACATGGTTTAAGTTGATATTCCATTTATATATCCTACCCACAACCCCTCAATACTAATCTCAATCCGACCTTCAAATACTAAACCTAAACACTAAACACTAATCACTAAATCCAAACTCATATATATATATATAATATTTTAAATCAAATTAAAATAAAAAAAATAGTATTTAATATTTTACAATATTAAAATATACTATATAAAATAAAAATAGAAATAGACATTTTGAAGTCTACACTGAAGAAAAGATCCATAGCGAAAAATTCAAAATTTGACAACATCATAAGATATTCATACTGACAGTATCGAAAGAGATGAAGATTGACGGCATTAGAGAAAATATTTGGAAGAAACAACCATTATATTCAACATCACATTGTATTCTATTTTATTTGATGTCATAGTAAATTCTATTCCATTTACGTTTAACTATACTATTTCTCTTTACAAAAATCATATACACACCAATAAAAAAATCATATACAAACTAATACATAACTCATATCAATAGAACATGAAACAACAACCAACACATAAAATTTACAAACAATAATTCCAAACAAGGTTGAACCCTCTTTTTCAATCATCAAGTGAATATAACATGATAAATAGTACATTATATATTAATAAACATGACACATAACAAAAGTGTCAAACATGAAGGGAAGACAATATGTTCCATCTCATAAAAGTAGTATAGAAGTACACCCCTTGTTCATCTCTTTTCTCGTCTTCGAACTTGAAATGAAAACTTATAAGTTTTCACGTTTTGTCTTCACTCAATGGTGAATCTCAGATTGGGAAGATGGATGCACGGAGCCGCAATGTCATCACGACTTTAGATATTAGAGTTGGCGAATCTTTCGACTCTCATCTCCGATAGGGTCCTCACAATTGGCCTGATCCTCCAAAATCTGTCGACCAAGATGTACTTGGAAGCTTCGGAATCACAGAAGGAGAAAGAAACTATTGTGCCTCCCAATTGTTATATGTTACAAATTTAATAGAATGAAATGTTTGTGATATTCAAAGAGCCACATTCACTTGTTCCAGTAAATAATACTCTCTCCGTATTTTTTACATGATGTTTTAGAAGATTTATGTTGTTTTAAAATAGATGATGTTTTAAGATTTTAAGGTATGTTTTGAGGTTTTAAGGTTAACTTTAGTTTTATTGGGAACTGTTCAACCAATAAAATTTTACACTATATTTTTTAATTGGTTGAATGATTTTAAAATTATATATTTAAAAATACTTTTAAAAAACAATGTAAATATATTAATCTCCGTACATTAAGCAAAAACGTCATGCAAAAAGAAGCAGAGGGAGTATATAATTTATATTTAATTTTGTTTTGTGGTCACACCGGTTGCGTGAAGGGGCAAAACTGCATTATTACATATAAGACAACATATATCAGTGTGAATTAGGTCAAATGGTTAGCGAGTGAATTATAAAGTTTTTTTGCGCTACTGGATGCAATTTTATTTAATTTTTTATTATCTCTGTTAAGTCTAATAATTTTAAATTTTTAAAATGATTTTTGTGAAAAAAAAAATTGTTCATGTATAATCATTGGTTGTAGTTTTCATCATTTCTTGTTACTTAAATTAATTTCTTTAACTTTGAGTTTCGTGACAAACACAATTCATTAGATTCACTCTTTATTGACCTAGATTTGATGGAACCTGAAAAAAAATGTTGTAAAGTGATTTTTCTTATGAATATTGTCTATTTGTTCTTAAAATATTGTATTTTGTATTATTTTATGTAAATTTCAGTAAATTAGTATCTACTGAAAAATTTCAGCAATAATTTATATTATGTAATTTCACTAAATTTATTATTGGGGTTTTTTCAAAAATAACCTAAAAATTCAAGTCAAACCCAAAACCAACATCTTTATTTTAGTTACTATTCATCATTGAATTTTCCATAATACCCGTAAGTTTTTGAATTATTTACAATTTGTCATTATTATTTATTTATTTATTATTTTCGAAAAATACAAAAAAACAAATACACCCTAAACATTTCATCTTAATTACAACTATGCCATCATCATCAATATTTTCAACCACCATGAACCATCATTTTTGATCTCTTAAAGCTTTAGAATTGAATTTTCAACAACTTTTTTCTCACTCTAAACAAGCAAATCTTCATTCCCTCTCATTTTCTCTACATTTCCATCTAAAAATCTATCTTAACCTTCATTTTCATAATCATAAACTTCATAATTTCGTGTTTTTTCACTTATGAATTGTCAAAAATGTTTTTTTTGGTCATTATTGAAGTTTGGACGGTTGAAAAGACTGGAAACGAACTTCACACAGCAAAAAGGTAACTATTTTCATGGTTTAAGTCATTTCTCAGATCTGTGTCGCGATAGTAGACTGTTTTATATGTCTACGCCCTTATGTAGACATACAATGCAGTCTATTTGTCAACGCATAGGTCAGTTTTGCAATTGACTTAACGGATTTTTTTTTGTAACGTAGTCTTCCCCGACAGTCTACATCTTAAACTTTGACAACAAAAACAAAAAAGTACGTAGACCTACAAAGACGACTACGCAAAAGAGGTTAGTTTTGCATTTGAATGAACTTTTGACTTTTCATAAGCAGACTTCAACATAAGTCTACGAAGCGTAGACTGCCAGAGAAGTTTACTTAAAGTCAGTTTTGCATTTGACCAAAATTTTGACTGCATTGAAAAGGTTAGTTTTGTGTTTGACTAAAAAAATTTTAAAATTAATTAATTTTTTTTTAATATGTAGACTTCATATGCAGTCTTCTCTTCCCGAAAAAAAAAATGTAGACTACACGTGAAGTCTATTTTTTTATTTTGGTCAAATGCAAAACTGACTCGTCGGATTTGAGAGTAGACTTCTTGCGAAGTCTGCAAAGCTGTAGACGTTTATTTCAATCTACCCCTAAAAAGTCAAACATAGTGATGTGATCTTAGAAAGCAATGGAACTAAGGAGTTGGAACAGCTTGAACCAGAGCTTAAGGAAGTCCAAGATGGAGCTAAAGAACAGCTTGAACCTGAGGATACAAAGGACAAGGACCTAAATGTACCCGTTGGTCCAATGACTAGGTCTAAACAAGCAAAATTCCAGCAAGCTCTTCATCAACTTTTACACACTATTCAGGGCAGTCTAGAGTGTGCTTATCCAACCACTCTGGTTGTGATTCAAGCCACCTAAGACATTCATCAAGAGAGGTGTTGTGACTTGCACTCTATTCCTTGTTTTGGGTTTATCCCATTGGGTTTTCCAAACAAGGTTTTTAATGAGGCTTGGACACAACACTTATACAAAAGCCTCTTGATGAAACTAAGCCCATTTTCTATCTTTAATTTCGTGCAAGAATACACGAAGAGTCTTTTCTTATTTTCAAGTTTGAACTTAGTCTTTCTTTTAATTGTTTTGTGTGTTTCCAAGAAGCTGTGCATGTACAGTCTTCTTCTCTTTATATTCTGGTCGAAAACTCTGAATAAATCATCAAACTCTTTTCTAAAAACCCAAGTATTCTCTGAATCCTGTTTGATCAAAGCTTGTCTAGTGTATTTCGGATTCTTCCTTACATTGCGAGCACCAACCGATAGTCTGAGAGCCATTCCGCAACTCTTAGAAGTATCAACTCAATTCATTGCTTATCACATCAACACAATCGTTGGAGAGCATTCAGGGACGTGATCCTCTCACCCAGGATCATATCAAGTGGTATCAGAGCAGATCTCCATCATCAGGTTGTGTTTTTCCAGTTCTGCAACTTTTAGACTTTTCGTATTCTATGATCGAATCTGTTCTAAAGTTTAAATCTTTTTAGAAACGTGTTTATTAGGGTCTAATCTACCTAGAAAAAGTGTTGAACGTGTTAAATAACTGAACTTGATCCACGAAATTTGCAGAGAAAGAATTAGGGTTCTTATAGAAATCTGAATCTGATCTTGTTTTTCCAAGTTCATTTTCATTGTTTTCTGTTTCTGTGGACATCTTTACTGGTTTAGTGATTGGAACTTGTCAGGAAACATGGGGGAAGAAGAGAATCGAAACAATGGAATGGATAAACTTCTACTGGAAGCCTTAACTGCACAGATGTCTGCTTTGATGGATCAGAAACTAGAAAACTTCAGAGCTGAGGTTGTTCATTCAGAACGTGAGAGATCTAGGAGGAGTCCAAACCAGTCTACCTCAGAAAGCTATTATAGCCATTCCAACAGAACCAATGGCACCAGAAGGAGGAGGCGTGAGAGAGAAGAAAGACCCCAAAACAGTGATCCTCTAGGAGGGTTGAAACTGAAGATTCCAGAGTTTAAAGGCACCGCTGATCCAGAAGAGTATCTGGAATGGGAAAAGAAGATTGAACTTGTGTTCAATTGCAGAGATTACACTCAAGAATATAAACTAAAGCTTGCTCCTACTGAGTTCAAAGAGTATGCTCTGAGTTGGTGGGATAATCTCGTTACAGCCAGAAGAAGGGCAGGAGACTTTCCTATAGAAACGTGGAATCAGATGAAAGTGATCATGAGGAAAAGATTTGTACCAAGCCATTATCACAGAGAACTACATTTCAAGCTCAGAACACTGTCTCAAGGTAGTAGATCAGTTGAGGAATATTACAAAGAAATGGAGACTCTTATGCTGAGAGCTGATATACAAGAAGACAGAGAAGCAACCATGGCCAGGTTCATGGGAGGATTAAACCGAGACATCATGGACAGACTTGAAGTTCATCATTATGTAGAAATGGAGGAACTTCTGCACAAGGCCATTATGTTTGAACAACAGCTAAAACGAAGGAGTTACAAGTCTAGCTATGGAACCAGCAAGCCACACTACCAAAAGGACGAAAAGACCAGGGATTCCAAACCATTCTCCAAGCCTAAAGTAGAAGAACAGAGTACAAAAGGAAAGGAGGTAGCCACTGCAGCTAAAACCCGAGATATACAGTGTTACAAATGTAAGGGCTATGGACACTATGCCAGCAGCTGCTCTAATAAAAGAATGATATTCATTAGAGAGAATGGAGAAATTGAATCAGAAGAAGAGGAACAATCTGAGTCTGAAGAAGAAAGAGTGGAGATGCCAGCCCGTGGAGAGCTACTTGTGACAAGAAGAACATTGAATCTGCAAACCAAGACTGTTGGAAATGAGCAAAGAGAGAATCTGTTTCATACTCGCTGTATGGTTCAAGGAAAGGTATGCAGTTTGGTTATAGATGGAGGAAGCTGTACCAATGCTGCTAGTGAAACCATGGTAGAGAAACTTGGTTTGAAGATCATGAAAAGACCAACCGCTTACAAGTTACAATGGCTTAACGATGAGGGAGAGCTGGAGGTGAAACACCAAGTGAAGATACCATTGTCCATTGGAAAATATGAAGATGAGATACTCTGTGATGTATTACCAATGGATGCTGGACACATACTGCTTGGAAGACCTTGGCAATCTGACAGAAGAACCATTCATGATGGATTCACAAATAGATACTCGTTCGAGTTCAATGGAAAGAAGACTGTTTTGGTTCCTTTGACACCACAGGAAGTCCATCTCGATCAGATAGCCTTGAAGAAAAATAAAGCTTCCACAGAATCAAAAACCAAGCAGCCTGCCAATCTGTTACTTCAACCAAAGGGAAGTACTTTACCTCATTTGCTGTTTGTTTTTAAAGAATGTTTAAACATAACCAGTCCAGTGCAGGATCTTCCTAGCAAAATACAGATGCTTTTGCAGGAGTTCATAGACGTATTCCCAGAAGAAGCTCCACAAGGATTGCCACCTATCAGAGGGATAGAGCATCAAATTGACTTCATTCCAGGAGCATCATTGCCAAACAAACCAGCCTATAGAACCAATCCTGTAGAGACCAAGGAACTACAACAACAAGTCACTGAGCTTATGGAAAAAGGACATATTCGTGAGAGTATGAGCCCATGTGCAGTTCCAGTCTTGCTCGTGCCAAAGAAAGATGGAAGTTGGAGAATGTGTGTCGATTGCAGAGCCATCAATAATATCACTGTAAAGTATCGACATCCCATTCCTAGACTAGATGACATGCTTGATGAATTGCATGGCTCAAATATCTTTTCTAAAGTTGATTTAAAAAGTGGGTATCACCAGATTAGGATGAAAGAGGGTGATGAGTGGAAAACTGCCTTTAAAACGAAACAAGGGTTATATGAATGGTTGGTAATGCCATTTGGGTTAACTAATGCACCTAGCACTTTCATGAGATTGATGAACCATGTTCTAAGAGCATTTATAGGACATTTTGTGGTGGTTTACTTTGATGATATCCTGATTTACAGTAAGAACTTGGATGAGCATGTTGAACATCTTAGAAAAGTTTTAGGAGTGCTTAGGACAGAATCCTTGTTTGCTAATTTAAAGAAATGTACCTTTGGAGCAGATAACCTTGTCTTTTTAGGTTTTGTTGTGAGTGCAGATGGTATCCAGGTTGATGAAGACAAGATCAAAGCTATCAAGGACTGGCCAAGTCCCAAAACAGTTGGAGAAGTAAGAAGTTTTCATGGGTTAGCCGGATTCTACCGAAGATTTGTCAAAGACTTTAGTACCTTGGCTGCACCACTCACTGAAGTAATCAAGAAAAACGTGGGATTTAAGTGGGAACAAGCACAGGAAGAAGCATTTCAAGCCTTGAAAGAGAAACTTACAAACTCACCAGTTCTTTCTCTCCCTGACTTTTCTAAAACATTTGAAATAGAATGTGATGCATCTGGTGTTGGTGTAGGTGCTGTGCTTATGCAGGAGAAGAAACCTATAGCTTTCTTTAGTGAGAAGCTGGGAGGAGCTACTCTCAACTATCCAACGTATGACAAAGAACTCTATGCGCTTGTCAGGGCCTTACAAACATGGCAACACTATCTCTGGCCTAAGGAGTTTGTCATCCACACAGACCATGAGTCTCTCAAGTACCTCAAAGGACAACAAAAACTAAACAAGAGACATGCCAGGTGGATTGAATTCATCGAAACCTTTCCCTACGTGATCAAGTACAAGAAAGGTAAGGAAAACATAGTTGCTGATGCACTATCTAGAAGGTATGTCCTTTTGTCAACTCTTGAAACCAAGTTACTTGGATTTGAACAAATCAAAAATCTATACACCACTGATTCTGATTTTAAGGAGATATATGCTTCTTGTGAAAAGTTTGGACGTGGTAAGTACTTTAAGAGTGAAGGTTTTCTCTTCTTTGAAAATAGACTATGTGTGCCTAACTCCTCTTTGAGAGATCTGTTTGTCAAAGAAGCTCATGCAGGTGGACTTATGGGACATTTTGGCGTGTCTAAGACAATGAAAGTAATGCAAGAACATTTCTTCTGGCCACACATGAGAAGAGATGTTGAGAAAACTTGTGAACGATGTGTAACTTGCAAACAGGCTAAGTCCAAAATCCAAAACCACGGTCTGTATACTCCTTTACCAATTCCTTTGCATCCATGGCATGACATTTCAATGGATTTCGTTGTTGGATTACCTAGAACTAAGACTGGAAAAGATTCTGTGTTTGTTGTAGTTGATAGGTTTTCTAAAATGGCTCATTTCATTCCATGCCATAAGACTGATGATGCTGTGAATGTTGCTAGTTTGTTCTTTAAGGAGATTGTTAGACTTCATGGCATGCCTAGGACAATTGTTTCTGATAGAGATACCAAGTTTCTTAGCTTCTTTTGGAAAACTTTGTGGTCTAAGCTAGGGACTAAACTGTGTTTCTCTACTACTTGTCATCCACAGTCTGATGGACAAACTGAAGTTGTCAATAGAACATTGTCTACTTTGTTGCGTGTATTGATTAAAAAGAACCTTAGAACTTGGGAAGAATGTTTGCCACATGTAGAATTTGCTTATAACCATGCTAAACATTCTGCATCTAAATTCTCTCCATTTGAAATCGTCTATGGTTTCAATCCTTTATCACCTTTGGATCTAATGCCTTTACCTTTAAGTGAAAGAGTTAGCTTGGATGGACAAAAGAAAGCTGAACTTGTTAAGCAGATACATGAGAAGGCACGGATCAATATAGAGAACAAGACCAAACTCTATGCCAAGCAAGCTAACAAAGGAAGAAAGGAAATGATCTTTGAAGAAGGAGATCTAGTTTGGATACACCTGAGAAAGGACAGATTTCCTAATGAAAGAAAATCCAAACTCATGCCTAGATTAGATGGTCCTTTCAAAGTTATTAGGAAGATCAACAACAACGCCTATCAACTGGATCTTCAAGGTAAGTATAATGTGAGTTCAAGCTTCAATGTTACTGATTTAGTTCCTTATCATGCAGATGAAACGGATTTGAGGTCAAATCCTTCTCAAGTGGGAGAGGATGATGTGATCTTAGAAAGCAATGGAACTAAGGAGTTGGAACAGCTTGAACCAGAGCTTAAGGAAGTCCAAGATGGAGCTAAAGAACAGCTTGAACCTGAGGATACAAAGGACAAGGACCTAAATGTACCCGTTGGTCCAATGACTAGGTCTAAACAAGCAAAATTCCAGCAAGCTCTTCATCAACTTTTACACACTATTCAGGGCAGTCTAGAGTGTGCTTATCCAACCACTCTGGTTGTGATTCAAGCCACCTAAGACATTCATCAAGAGAGGTGTTGTGACTTGCACTCTTTTCCTTGTTTTGGGTTTATCCCATTGGGTTTTCCAAACAAGGTTTTTAATGAGGCTTGGACACAACACTTATACAAAAGCCTCTTGATGAAACTAAGCCCATTTTCTATCCTTAATTTCGTGCAAGAATACACGAAGAGTCTTTTCTTATTTTCAAGTTTGAACTTAGTCTTTCTTTTAATTGTTTTGTGTGTTTCCAAGAAGCTGTGCATGTACAGTCTTCTTCTCTTTATATTCTGGTCGAAAACTCTGAATAAATCATCAAACTCTTTTCTAAAAACCCAAGTATTCTCTGAATCCTGTTTGATCAAAGCTTGTCTAGTGTATTTCGGATTCTTCCTTACATTACGAGCACCAACCGATAGTCTGAGAGCCATTCCGCAACTCTTAGAAGTATCAACTCAATTCATTGCTTATCACATCAACACAATCGTTGGAGAGCATTCAGGGACGTGATCCTCTCACCCAGGATCATATCACATAGTCAATTGCAAAAGTAACCTCATTCAAAAAAATTAAAACATGTAGACTGTATATTTAGTCTACTTCTGAAAGTCAAATCCTGAAAAATTTTGGTCAACAGCGAAAACTAACATTTTTGAAGTTGTAGACTGAAAACAAAGTCTGCTTATATAAAATCACAACTTTTTTTCAACTATAAAAAGTAATCCGTAAAATGGTCAATTGCAAAAACTAACCCAAAAAGTAGACCTATCTGACCGTCTACGGATGTAAACTGAAAAGAAAGTCTACCACTTTGTAGACTGAACATGGAGTCTATTTCGAAATATACATTAAAAGTTAATTTGTGTACTATGCATTAAATTTTTTCACAATTTTTTCGTTTGAAAGTGTGTAATAGTTAATTATAATGGGTTTGAGTGATTTTAGATAGAAAAACTGTTGTAATTATGAAAGTATAATATTTTTGATTTTGCTATATTGCTAGGAAACAATTGTAGACATATTAATAAGTCTACGTTAATTGTCACAGTGCAAACAACCGGGTCACATCGAAACTGTCCATGTTAAACCAGTGTTGTCTTACTGCTTTGGATGTTGTCTTATGTATTATCTCTTATGTGTTGAATTGATCAATTGTATTATTGCTTTGGATGGTGTCTTATTGCTTTGGATGTTGTCTTATGTCATATGTATTTAACTTATCAGCTGTATTTGATGAACTTTTGTTGAAACCGTAGGTCTTAATTTTTCTATTACTTTGAGTTCTAATGTTACTTTCTGTCGTGCAGACCAACATGTTAGTCTTCTTGAACATAAAGTAGACTTCTTTTTAAATCTCTTATAGAGAAATACTAATATGTAAATCTCTGGATTGTATTGGGATTGTACTTTTGGTCGAATATGAATTAAAATCTCTGAAAGAAGAGTATTATACTGATACAAATAATGATATTTTGATAGATAGTCGAGTACCAGACTTTTGTAAAAGTCCTACGTAAAAGAAGACTAATACTTAAGTCTGCTGCAAGCAAATTACATAAGTTTGTTACAACCATATGTCTGGTACAAAAGCCTGATACAACCGTCTGTTACTCACAGTTCTTGAGCTCCTCCCTAGAGTATACAACCTTGATAGGAAATCCAGCATATCCATTTTGTAACATGCACCAAGAAAACACAAACAAAGAATTATACAAGTGCATTCTACACGAGAATTCTACAATTTAAAATGAAGCCTACACGAGAAGCCTATAAATTCAAACATCAGTGTACTACAAATTCAAAACATCAATTTAAATGAGAAGTCTACAAATTCAAAAAATTAGTTTACAAATTCAAAATATCAGTCTACAAATTCAAAATATCAGTCTACAAATTCAAAATATCAGTCTACAAATTCAAAATATCAGTCTACAATTTCAAAATATCAGTCTACAAATTCAAAAAATCAGTCTACAAATTCAAAACTTTAGTCTACAAATTCGAAACTTCATACTACACTTCAAAATGAAGTAGACTCACCGGAAGCAGAGAAATGGATTAGAGAGGATGCAATGCTCGTTAGAGAACTGGATCTAAGACTGGCCGACTCAGATCTGAATCAAAAGAAACTAAAAGGTTAGTAAACAAGGATGAGCTTGTTAGGTTATTAGTTAAACGAGAGATATAGATGAAAGAGAGACGTACATCAGAAAGATGAAGCACAAGCCCTTGCTGGCTAGGACAGAGAATACTGACCGGAAGCAAAGATTTGGACGAGAAGCACTGTTCCTTAGAAGTCGCCGGCTCAGATCTGAAAAGAGAAAAAGGTAAAGGTGGTCACTTTTTATCAACAAAGAGGTAAAGCATAGACATTTAACTTACCAGAGCGATGGAGTAGACAGAGACGAAACGGATGGGAAACTGTGTGTATCGAGTTCGCCGGAAATCTCGCCGGAAATCGCCTAGAGAGAGACGGCGAAGATTAGTTTTTTTTACCTGAAAAGCTTGAGAAATCGTAGTTATATACTAGGTTAAATTGTGTGTAGACTGAAAAAAAGGTCTACATATATCTAGACTTTATAATATGTCTACGAACCCCTTAACCATAAATCTCAAACCATAAATTTTTTATTTGATCATCAAATTATATTGGTTAAATCCGGTTAGGTTAAATTGTGTGTAGACTGAAAAAAGGTCTACCTATATGTAGACTTTATAATATGTCTATGAACCCGTTAACCACAAATCTCAAACCGTAAATGTTTTATTTGATCATCAAATTATATTGGTTAAATCCGGTTATGTTAAATTGTGTGTAGACTGAAAAAAAGTCTACATATATGTAGACTTTATAATATGTCTACGAACCCATTAACCACAAATATCAAACCCTAAATGTTCCTTAAAAATGTTTAATTTTATAAAATTTTAATTTTTTTTACTTCATATTATCCATTATATTAATGATTAGTTAAAAATATTACAACAATTATTTTTATACATTTTTAAAATTAAATTATTAGATAAAATTATGGTATAGACTACATAACAAGTCTACCGAATGAATAGACTTCGTACGAGGTCTACATATATGTAGACTTCTTTCTGTTACGTGTAGACTAACAAATGATAGAAACGTAAAATATACTTCTGTTTTTTTGTTTGGTAATAAGGGTTAAATAATACTTTTATCACCCTTGTAGGTTGGTTTTGCATTTGATTGAAATTGGGGTAGACTTATAGGTTTAAATTGAAATTTTAGGTTGTTTTTAGCAAATCCCCCTTTATTATTTATAATTTTTATTAGTTTTTGATTTAACTAATTCTTATAAAATCTATATTTTATATGTATTAATTTTTGTTTGTGTTTTTGCATTAATTATTTTCATGGTCTTACCTTAAAATTAGAAAAAAAAATCGTGAGATTTATTTTTTTTATTTTCATTAGCATAAAATGATTTCTTTCATTTTTGGTTTTTAAAATTTTCTCTATTAATTTTATTACTGTTTAGTTACATTTTTTTATTTAGGTGGCCCAATTTAGGATTTTTGATTAAAGAAAAGTAAACCAATTTAAACCCAAAATATATTATGTAATAAAAATGAAAATGAAAATACTTTTTGTTCAGTGAAAGGAAATAACTGGAATTATTAATATAATATTCTCAAAGAGTAAGCACTATACTTATGATTATTATTATTTTATATTAAGATTAAGCATTATTGTTATGATTATTAATATTTTTTGTTATAGGTGGGAAGTTTTCCTCTAGATAAACATAAATCACAAAAGGCTTAACAATTTTCTTAGAAAAATGAAATTAAAATATTGTCCTCATAATTTTATATAGATATTATGTATATACCATGTTTTTCAATGTTTGAAATCTCATTCCTTACTATTATTTTATTGCTTTGTTTTCACTTTAAAATAACAAGGAAAGTATCAACACAGTTTTTTCATTCCATCTATTAACATTGTCATTTATAAATTAAAGGGAACATGATTCTTTTTTATAAATTTAAATGCTTATATGAAAATGGATTAGATTTGGGAAAACAATTCGTTTTTATTTCAGAATTATCATATTGTGTCAATTCTACATAATTTTAGAGTCTTATTCAAATAGTAATGAATTTAGGATATTTAGCTAAACTAGGCATCATATCCCAAGCAAACGCAGATTCATTTTCCTTGTATTTCCCTTATAGATATTGCTTACTAAACTTAAGTTTGTGTTACGGTATTGGTCGTCTTCCATTATATTTTTTCAAAATTTACTATAGTTTTTTGTTTTTTTATGGTGTTTTCTTTTATAGGATTATCATTGATTGCTTCTAATTATATATTCTAAAGAATGTAAAAATATAATCATATCAAAAATCATTTTATAATAATTTTAACTTTTAATTTGAAGTTAGTTTGTAAAAAAAAAGTCTAGAGTTTTACTCTTAAAAAAAACAGACCACCAAAAATTCATAGCATTTGAATCTTCAATTACTTATTTCCGCAAATCAAGCCATCATAGCACTTCCATTTGTCCTCCAATTCTCCAACCCGTGAAGATTTATTACTTTTTAGAAATACGTAACATGGTAATAAAGATTATATGTAGTCAAGAATCTTGCATAATCTTTTGATTCAAAACCCAACCTTGTCCCTCACATTTCTAATCTCTATCCACCTCCGCTATTTTGAGGCTATGCAGTCTGCAAAAAAAATCAGAATATGATTCGGTCAAAGAAAAAAAATCAGAATGAGACCCATTGAGTTTTGTGTGTATTTATTTTTTGTTTCATTGTTTCTTAATTAAATCAGAAGATTTTTCTGTTTAATTATTTATTAGTGTTATCAACTATCCTCTTTCAATCTACTATTTCTAAGTATTCATCATATTGATAGTGAAATGATGTGAAAAGGTAATTAGTGTTATTTATATTTTTGTTTCAACCTTATTTAGCGTTCTTGTTATATTGTCAAATGCCAACTACGTGCGCAAAATATGTTCAGTCTCGTCCTCTTCTATTGTATTATATTTATTGTCACATGAGAGTGAAAAGTTAAACATATATCAAACTTCACTAAACTATAACATTTGAAGTAACCGAGATGGTAAAATTGCATGTCATAAAAATAATTAGTTATCATCTCTGCGATTTTTACGTTTACATCAACGAAAAATACTAATAATCAAAGTATATGTTAAGTCCAATAGTCAAGAAAAAATATAGTCTTACATGTTCCACCACCACTTAATATTTTTGTTGTGGTGTTAGATATTTCAAAGCATAATTTAGTGTTATGCAAAATTATTGAGAAATAAATTACTTACATAAGAATCTTAATTTTTTTTAATTTAAAAAAAGAATTGTGGAATCCACAAGTCACAACTTGCTGATGTGAACACCTTAAGAAGAAAGGAAACTCCCTCATTATATATATGATTATCACATGATAGTGAAAAGTTAATCATATATCAAACTTCATTAAAGTATAACATTTGAAGTAACCGAGATGGTAAGATTGCATGTTACGTAAAAATTAGTTATTATCACTGTGATTTCTACGTTTACATCAACGAAAACATACTAATAATCAAAGTATACGATAAGTCCATTAGCTAAAAAAAATATAGTCAGTCGTACATGTTCCAACACTACTTAATATTTTCGATGCAGTGTTACATATTCCAGAGAATGATTTAGTGTTATGCAAAATTATTAAGAAATAATTTACTTACATAAAAATCTTAAGTTTTAATTTTATTTTAAATTTGTGGGATCCACAAATTGTTGATGTAGACACCTTAAAAAGAAAGGAAATTTTCTCATTATATATATGATTCAGTGTAAGTATTTGTGTAATTTCAAATTTATGTTAATATGTGGTATTGTACATATAATTCACAAATATTAATTAAAATAAAGTGTTATTAAATTATAATAATTTATTATTAAATTTAATTTCACAATGCATTTGAATTTATTTGAAAGCATTTATATGCTAAAAATAGAAATATTTTTTTATTCATTATATTATAGTTTGAAACTTCTTTACTCACATATTTAAACTTTATTGATTTATTATTTATTAACAAGTAATAAATAATCTAATATCTATTCTAATAAAGTTGATTAGGGCCCCTTCTCCTTGCGCCACCTCAGCATGGAACACCTCTAAATACGACACGTGGTACATGAGAAAGGTGAGTTTTTTTTTTGGGCTCTTCTCTGATAAACCCGGCCATAGCTCATCTTTGTTTTTTTAGATAAATGTTTGATTTGATCAAAAAATTAATGATAAGATAAACCAGGTCAAGAGTACGGGCCCTTCATAGATAATTGTAATGGTTCAAATTTGTAGTGCTCACAAATAGATGAGTGGTGACTAAGCTAATACTTATTTTAAATTGACCCGTTGTTTAGATGTTTCCATCTTCTATAAAATATTTCTTACAAAAACATAGGATATTCTTAAGTAAAGGAAATTGATGTAGTTTCATGTAATTATGAAATTAAAAGTTATGATGTAATTTGATGTAACACAAAATATATATAGAATAGCTCATAGCTGTATTAAAGGTTGAGACCTTACTTAAAGAACAGTTTGTAAATAAATAGTGATATAGTACCTAAATGATAACTTCAAATATATGTAACTACAATTAAATTCTATATATACCACTATAATTTTTTTTAATAATTTATTAGCTGATTCCAAATTTCTCATCATTTTATTCTGTAAACCAACTATATATTAGATATTTTAATAATATAGTTGGTTTACAGAATAAAATGATGAGAAATTTGGAATCAGCTAATAAATTATTAAAAAAAATTATAGTGGTATATATAGAATTTAATTGTAGTTACATATATTTGAAGTTATCATTTAGGTACTATATCACTATTTATTTACAAACTGTTCTTTAAGTAAGGTCTCAACCTTTAATACAGCTATGAGCTATTCTATATATATTTTGTGTTACATCAAATTACATCATAACTTTTAATTTCATAATTACATGAAACTACATCAATTTCCTTTACTTAAGAATATCCTATGTTTTTGTAAGAAATATTTTATAGAAGATGGAAACATCTAAACAACGGGTCAATTTAAAATAAGTATTAGCTTAGTCACCACTCATCTATTTGTGAGCACTACAAATTTGAACCATTACAATTATCTATGAAGGGCCCGTACTCTTGACCTGGTTTATCTTATCATTAATTTTTTGATCAAATCAAACATTTATCTAAAAAAACAAAGATGAGCTATGGCCGGGTTTATCAGAGAAGAGCCCAAAAAAAAACTCACCTTTCTCATGTACCACGTGTCGTATTTAGAGGTGTTCCATGCTGAGGTGGCGCAAGGAGAAGGGGCCCTAATCAACTTTATTAGAATAGATATCTAATAATTCAAAAAAGATTTTTAATCAATAATTTATTTCTAACTAACAAAATATTTAATATCAATTTAAAGAATATGTGAACACACAACACATAATATAATCTAAACTACATAAATTTCAAAAAAAAAACAATTCATAAAAACAAAAGAAACGAAAATCAGTTTATGATATTGTTTCTTCACTTTTCATCAAATGAAAGTAGAAAAAGTGAATCACACGGAATAAATTAGTGATAAAGATCAATGTTAGAAAAATTAACAAAAATAATGAAAAGTACAAAAAAAATCATAACCAAATAGTATACATGATATATAATATGATTTGAGCTTTATAAGTTTTGATCAACAAATAATAATTAATTTAAAACATATATTATAATCAAATAATACATAAATTGCAAAAATAAAAAGAAAAATTATAAGAATTTTTTAAAAAATGAATTTGTGATTCAACTTTTTCAGATTTCACGCAACCTTAGCAACCACCGTTGATGAGGATGAGCTTAGCAGCGACGAATCTGGAGACTTCCCCGTAAGAAGCTCCATAAGCACGACACCGAAAGAATGCACATCCCATTTCTAAGTAGGCTTTCTTCCAGGAAGACGAGCCTCATGAGCTTTGTAGCCGTTGGATCTATCTGATGGTTTGACAGAAGTGTAGGAGAGAGCTCCGCCTAAGAAACTGCCAGCCCCAGAGGAGGAGGAAGGTTCACCGGAAGGGATGGTGATGAGACGCGTGAGACCAAAGTCGCAGATGTAAGGAGTGAAGGAAGAGTCAAGAAGGATGTTGGAAGGCTTGACGTTGCCATGTACCAACTTTCTTAGGATGCATTCGTGTAAATATACTAGCCCATGTGCCACTCCTTTTGCGATCTTTAGTCGCGTTGACCATGTTAGGATATCTTAAGACAGCGGGTAATACATAAAACGTTAGACCTTTACTTTAACAAGAATGGAGGCAGTTTGGAATACATATTAGTTCAACAACTACATAAACAATTTGGTTAGTATTCTTTGTTTTCACAATGTTTTGTTGGTACAAAAAGGTTTGGAGCATCTCTTCATAGGCGATGGTTACATAAGAAATATATAGTCATCAATGTGCTAACATTTAAACATTTGGCTGAGCTTCAGGTTATAAACATTTTTTTAAATACTTGGATGAATGCATGCCTTCTCCTGCATCCAAAACCTGCACATGTTGTTCCACTATCAACTGAGCTTAATTATATTTCCCAAACATGTTTGTCACCAAACTTCACACAATGTGCTTTAGGATGCTTTCTTAATGAACAAACATGAGGCAGCAAACTCAGATACAAGGTCTCAAACAAACCATGACCGATATCAACATTTTACTACGCCAACCTGATAAAGTTACTCTAATCATTCACAACAAAAGCTAAGCAAAATAAGTATCTCGCTAAAACATTAAAGAGAGTGTCTAACACATACAACAAAATAAAAGAGTAACCCCGCGTGAAGCGCGGGCACACCACTAGT
>CAJHQQ010002749.1:0-58431 GCA_905132885.1 Moricandia moricandioides
GTAAAGCAAAAGTAATTTAACCTCTAATTTACGACCAAAAGAAAAAGTGGTCGTAAAGTAGAAGTTAGTTGACTACGGAGTTACGACCAAATATGTAGCTTCGCATTAACGACCAAATTACATGCACGTGGTAGTTTATTCGAAGTAACATATTTTTGGTCGTAAATAGGGGGTAATATTCCCCACCTACCATTTTCGAAATATTCCCCACCTACCAAATATGTAGCTTCGCATTAACAACCATATTACATGCACGTGGTAGTTTATTCGAAGTAACATAGTTTTGGTCGTTAATATGGGGTAATATTCCCCACCTACCATTTTCGAAATTTGCCTATAAATACAATCTCATCTTCCATTTTTTAGTTACACAGAAAAAAAAGAATAAACAAGATTGGTCCAAAAATAAACGAAACAAGATATATAGAGTAAAAAATGTCTCGAGATATTTATAGCTTCGAAGTTGGATGTAATACACATAAAGATTCTGAGGGAAGAGTGACATCGGAATTCCTCAACGGGGCAGAAATATTCATGTACCAGGCCGGAAACACGTCTCTCACGAAGGAAACAGGTAAAATGTTCTGTCCATGTGTTAAGTGGCAAGAATACAAATTCGCTCTTAGTGAAAACGGTTTGGAAGCATATAGTTAATAGAGGATTTACTCCACATTACTACATTTGGTTTCATCATGGAGAAGGTGATAGTATGAATGAAGCTAGTAGTAGTAATCAGTTTTGAAAATATTCGTAATAGATCACAACATTTACCTTCAGAGGATTAGGTGGTAGATCATGATAGGATGCATGAAATGGTTACTGATGCATTTCGTGAAAACAAATCCAGTAATTGCTGGCAGAAGTAGAAAAATGTAGAGGTGGGAGTAGAAAATGTAGAAGGACCTAACTTGGAACCAAAAGATTTTATGACATGTTAGCCGCTGCTAATCAGCCAATTTATGAAGGTTGTAGAGATGGTCTTTCTAAGTTATCATTGGCAGCTAGGAAGATGAATATCAAAACTGATTATAACTTACCTGAAGTTTGTATGGATGCATGGGCGGAGTTGTTTAAGAGTATTTGCCTGAAGATAATGTGAGTGCTGAATCTTATTATGAGATTCAAAAACTGGTTCATAGTCTTGGTTTACCTTCAGAGATGATAGATGTCTTTATAGACAACTGTATGATCTTCTGGAGGAAAGATGCAGAGTTGTTGGAGTGTCGATTTTGTAAGAAGCCACGATATAAACCACAAGGACGTGGACGAACTAGGGTACCATACTAGCGGATGTGGGTACTTACCTATTACGGATAGGCTGAAGAGATTATATCAATCTGAAAAGACTGCGGCAGCGATGAGATGGCATGCAGAACATACTCAGAAAGATGGCGAGATCAATCATCCCTCAGATGCAAAAGCGTGGAAACACTTGAATTCGGTGCACAAGGATTTTGCAAGCAACATTCGCAATGTTTATCTTGGATTATGCACAGATGGATTTAGTCCTTTTGGAATGTCTGGAAGCCAATACTCACTTTGGCCAGTCATCTTGACACCATACAACCTTCCACCAGAGATGTGTATGCAAAGGGAATTCCTTTTCATGAGTATATTGATACCTGGGCCTAAGCATCCAAAGCGGTCCCTCGATGTTTTCTTACAACCTCTGATAGAAGAATTGAAAGAATTGTGGTCAACAGGGGTGGAAACATATGATTGTTCAACGAGAACCAACTTTACAATGCGAGCCGCTCTTCTGTGGACTATCAGTGACTTTCCAGCATATGGGATGCTATCAGGTTGGACTACGCATGGGAGACTAGCATGTCCTTATTGTATGGGAAGCACTAGCGCATTTCAACTGAAGCATGGTAGAAAGACTTCTTGGTTTGATGAAAATCGGAATTTCTCCCTCTTAGCCATCCGTATCGACGAAACAGAACGTTATTCAAGGCAAAAGTGGTTGTACGGGACACCGCACCTCCTTATTTATCTGGAGAGGAAATTGAGAAAGATATCGATTACTATGGTGCACAAGAAACAATCAAGAGAGGAGGTAATTGGCATACTCCTGCAAATATGGTTGATGGTTACGGTACACAGCATAACTGGCACAAAAAGAGTATATTCTGGGAACTTCCGTACTGGAGGGATTTATTGTTGCGACACAATCTAGATGTGATGCATATAGAGAAGAACTTCTTTGAGAACATCATAAATACATTACTGAATGTACCCGGGAAGACAAAAGATAACAAGAACTCGAGGTTGGATTTGCCTGGGTTATTTTGTAGGAGTGAGCTGCATATTAAAAGCGATGGGAAAATTCCAGTTCCTATTTTCAGATTATCAGCAGAAGCGAAGGCGGCGTTGTTCAAGTGGGTGGCATCAGATGTGAAGTTTTCCGATGGATACGTGTCAAATCTATCTAGATGTGTTGAGCAAGGACAAAAGTTTTCCGGGATGAAGAGTCATGACTGTCATGTATTTATGCAACGACTTCTACCATTTGCCTTTGCGGAGTTGCTTCCAAACAATGTTCACGAAGCACTTGCAGGTAACTTTTCATTTAAATATATAACAGATTTGCATGTCGGAGTATTATATCTTATTAATATGCAATTGGATTAACAGGTATTGGAGCTTTTTTCAGGGATCTCAGCTCACGTACATTAACTGAAGATATCATCAGTCAACTTGATGATAATATCCCGATCTTGATGTGTAATCTTCAGAAAATTTTTCCGCCATCCTTTTTTGACGTCATGGAACATCTAGTTCTCCATCTCCCACACGAGGCATTGCTACGTGGACCGGTACATAACAGATGGATGTATCCCTACGAGCGATCCATGAAATATTTAAAAAGAAAAAAAAAAAATCATGCAAGGGTGGAAGGTTCAATAGTTGCTGGGAGCTTGAATGAGGAAACATCTCACTTTACTTCGTACTACTTTGGTTCAAAAGTCCGTACACGAAAACGGGCTCCGAGTATATATGACGATGGTGGTGTTATTCTGACTTATATTGAAAAGGATGTTCCTGACATATTCTGTCAGATTGGACGTCTAGGTGGAAAACTAAAAGAAGTTTGGTGGTCAAGTACAGAAGATGCTCACAATGCCCACACATATATACTTCTTAATTGCGAGGAGATGCAAGAATTTGAAAGGTAATTAATTATATAAGTTAAAATTACATGTTTGATATGATATTTAATTAATATTTGATGATCTATCCTTTGTTAAAACAGCGATTTCGTTGCACAAGTTGAAGAAGCTTTACCAGGAATATCAATTAATGATCTCAACAAAAGGAAAGATCAACACTTTGTGCAGTGGTTAAAAACACAGGTAAACCAACATATATATAATTAATATATATATATATATATATATATATATATATATATATATATATATATATATATATATAATGTTATTTTAACTATGAATTAAACCACTTATACATGTACAGGTTAAGTATGATGATCCATACTATAGTGCGTGGGTTCATGAATTGATACAAGGTCCAATTGCTAAGGTGACCACAGCACCTATGTATTTCACACGAGGTTACACTTTTCACACTTACGAGTATGGAAGTCGTCGAGCAACGGTGAACTATGGAGTATGTGTAAAAGGCGAAACAGATTTCTACGGAATCTTGCAAGAGATCATCGAGGTGGAATTCCCTGGATTAGTGAAGATGAAATGTGTCCTCTTCAAATGTGATTGGTTCGACCCGACGGTTAATAGGGGTATTCGGTATAAACAAATTTGGAGTTGTGGATATCAATTCAAGACGGAGGTACAACAAATTTGAGCCCTACATCTTGGCAGCTCAAGCAGACCAAGTTTGTTTTATTCCATATCCGCGGATTAGACAATCTGGAATATCCTGGTTAGCCGCTATTAAAGTTACACCTCGGGGTCGTGTAGTGAGTGACGATGAACAACCGCCTTTGCAAGGAGATGCCGTTAACGAAGTGGCAGTGCCTGAACAACCTGTTGATGAAATTTTACTTGTTGATCCTCAGAACCTAGGATATGAAGATCTTCCAGATGATTTAGCGGATGAAGGCAATGAAGATGAATTTGAAGAAAATGATGAAATAGATGATGGTTCAGAAGATGATGACGAGTAATAACAGTATTTTGTATTGTATTAATGTTTTTGAAGTTTTGTATAATTAATACTTTTAGAGTTTTAGTATTTTTTAATATTAATAAAGAATTTTTTGATATATTGAGGTTTAGAGTTTTAAAATGATATACTTATGAAGTTTAAGGTTTGAAGTTTGGGGTTTGGGGTTTGGGGTTTGGGGTTTCGGACATAGGGTATAGACAACTGTAGTCCCTTTTTGGTCGTAAAAATTGGTCCCTCTCTGGTCATAAAGATTGGTCCCTTCTTGGTCGTAAATGTTGGTCCCTCTCTGGTCGTAAAACACTGGTGGTCCCAAACTGGTCGTAACAGTTGGTCCCTCTCTGGTCGTAAAACATAGGTGGTCCATTTTTGGTCGTAAAACACTGGTGGTCCCAGGCTGGTCGTAACAGTTGGTCCCTCTCTGGTCGTAAAACATAGGTGGTCCTTTTTGGTCGTAAAACATTGGTGGTCCCAGGCTGGTCGTAACAGTTGGTCCCTCTCTGGTCGTAAACCATAGGTGGTCCCTTTTTGGTCGTAAAATTTCCCTATAAATTTTGAAATTGGAAATGCAAAACACAAACAAATTAAAACATCTATTTCTTTAAACATCAAAACACAAAATTCTTTGTAAAAAACATATAGTTTAGTTTTTGCCTAAGAAATTTGTAAAAATATCTTAGACAAATGCTTCCATAGATTTGAAATATTTCTATATGGAACATTTGCCTAAGGTATTTATACATGTCTTAGGAATTATTTTTTTTCATGACTTTCTTTTTGGTGGTAAATGGGATGTAATGTTTGAATTTGACCTTCTTTTGTCGTAACGTAGAAGTAAAACTTTGGTCCCGAAGTGGTCGTAAACCCTTGTAGATTCTTATTGGTCGTTAAGTAAAAGTAAATGTTGGACTCTAAGTGGTCGTAAATAAATATAGAATCTAATTGGTCGTAATGTCGTCACTAGTGGATGCTGATTAGTCGTAACACGTGGTCCCTAATTGGTGGTAAATTCATTTTGGTCGTAATCTAGAAGTAGTTTACGACCAAAGGTAAATCCCTATATAAACTCGTCGACCAGAGCTCCTTTCGTCGTTCACTATACTCTCTCACTAGCCTCCACTTTCCCTCTCTTCAGGTATTTTTTTTTTCGGTTTTAGTTTTAGTTTTTAGTTTAGGTGGTTAGTTTAGGTGGTAATTAGGTTAGGTTTGGAAATGGTTTAGCACATGATTAGATTATTTATATTAGATAATTAGTATTTAATTACTTTTAAAATTATTTTGGAATTAATTTATATTAGATAATTAGCACATGATTATGTTTCTAATCATAATTAGATTATTTATATTAGATAATTTATATGGTTTGGAAATGGTTTAGCACATGATTAGATTATTTATATTAGATAATTAGCACATGATTATGTTTCTAATCATAATTTTTATTTGTATATGTAGATATGGCCGGGAGAAAGAGATTAAGAAATCACGCAGCGAGACGAAGCCAAACTGTTTCTTACGGCGAAACATTTCTCGGTTCGTCGTCGTCGGATCCATCAGCTACTAGCTCTGGCACAGCCCGAGAGTTTGTCGTCCCTGAGACCGCGGCCCAAGGCACTCAACCATCTTATGTGCCTCCTCCTCCGTTTGTGCCACCGCAGCAGCCTCTTGATCAGTTTGACGTCGTGCCTCCCTACTATCCGCAGCAGGATGATCATCAGCAGTATCATGATCATCATCTGCATCAGCTTCATGATCATCAGCAGCAGCAGCATCATGATCATCATCATCAGCAGCAGCAACATCAGCAGCAACATCCTCCAGTCCATGAAGCTGCTCCGCCTCCTCCTCCGGGTGTCCATCCGGATTTGCTTGTGCCACCGGATGCTCCCTACGCTAGATACACAGTGGAAGATCTTCTCCAAATGCCGGGCCGAGAAGGTTTACCTATCATCGATTTAGATCGACCACCAAACACGCTCTGGTAATTTTAATTATGATTTTTTTCCATATATATGAAATTTTAATTATATATATTTTCATCTAACATTAATCATGAATTTTCAATTTTTTATATAGGTTTCCAACAGATAATCGCTTGGGACGGAGCGTCGCAAACATCATAAGGTCGAACTTCCGGGAGCCTCATCCGAACTGGTCCCTTACACCGGACCACGTTCGGAGGACTTGGTTCAAATGTTTTGCGGTAAGTTATTTTCTTTCTTACTTAAATTAATTTATTTCACTTTTTAATTTCATTTAAATATTTAATTATTTCATTTAATTATTTTAATTATTTTTCGCAGCAAAAATGGAACTGGTCTATTGCGGTCAACGAGACCGTGAAGGAAGGGTTTTACGAGAAGGCGCAAGAACGCCTTAAGAATATTGTCGGCGATTGGAAGGATAAGTGGAGGTTTGATCCCGAGGTCAGCAAATGTAAACCGACCTACATCAGCGATTACGTTTGGAATGGCTTGACGGCTTATTGGAGTATGCCGAAGTCAGTTAAAACTTTGGCCCGTTGCTCCAACAACCGAATGGCGCGTGATGCTGAGGGTAATTTGGTCGTTGTGCCCCACACTTCTGGACAGACTTCTCATGCAGGGAAAGCTCTACAAATTGTAAGTACTAGCTAAAATTTTAAATATTTTTTTTAAAAAAATTTTAATTTGTTTTTAGCTTTTTAATAATTAAATTGTTTATTGATATATTAATTAATTAGGTTAATATATTTAATTATGTTGTTCTGTAGGCTGCGGTGGAAGGAGCACCACCGTCTCTTGCCCGACTTTACAAGTCGACCCATCAGCGTTGTGACGGGACGTTTGTAGATCCCCGAGCAGAGAAGATCTACAACGATGTTGAGGAGCAGATTCAGGAGGTCCAGACCCAGTTGACGGTGGAACAAGGGGAACCCGTTCAGTTATCCATTGTTGAACAAGACAAAAATTTTGAGAAGGTAATTAATTATTATTCGATTTTATAGTTAATTATGTATATACTAATTCATTTAATTAATTTAAATTATTTTAAATGAAGGTTATCCCGAAGAAGAGGGGACGGATGATCGGGATCGGTACGGTGAACGATGTCCCGAGGGCTAGAGCTGAATACGCTACAAGACAGCAAGAAGAATCTCAGCAGCTCTGAACCGTTTTGACAACCGCCAACCAAGTCATTTCGACCCTCCGGACGGACAACGAGGCCAACAGGAACCACATTAGGGCCATGGCGGAGATGTTTGATGTTATGGCGGAAACAAACCCAGCCCTTGCGGAAATGTGGAGACCTCGACGTTCAACGATCTATCCCGACCTAACTCAAGAAGAACGAGCAAATGCATAGCGAGGTGCCGATGAACATACCTCCCAGTTTTTCGCAGACATTAATCTTAATAATTAATTAATTAGTTTTCTTATGTAATTTGAATATATATTTTTATTATGTTTTAGATATATTAAGTTAAGTTTATATATTTTCGAAACTGAAGGATTTTTAATTAAATATTAAATTTCGTAAATTAAAAATTTTAAATTTGTGAATTTTAAAAGGTGAAATTTTATTTTATTTCTAGAGGTGAAGTGGTCGTACTAAATAAATCAACCCGAAGTTATCTAGTCGTACATTTTACGACAAAGTTGTGTCTATGGTTCAAGAGTAGAGGTTATGTGGTCGTACCCTTTACCTCCATTTAAATATTGTTTTACGTTGGACTGGACTTCCACTTTACGACCACCATTTACGACCAATTTACGTCTAATTTAGTGGACGTAACTTTACGTCAAA
Organism: Moricandia moricandioides; assembly: GCA_905132885.1. NCBI lineage: Eukaryota > Viridiplantae > Streptophyta > Magnoliopsida > Brassicales > Brassicaceae > Moricandia > Moricandia moricandioides. Next base: position 7,936 of record CAJHQQ010002749.1, read on the forward strand.
TCAACCTCTAGTGTACGACTACGTGTTTCACATCCGTTTTACGACCAAAATATTTAGTCGTAATATTTAAGTCCACGTTACGACCAAAAGTGTGGCTAATAACGACTAAACCCTTTTCGTTGTTATGTGGTCGTAAAAGCCCATTTACGACCAGATAACCTCTAAATGTGTGGTCGTTGTTATGCCCACGTTTTCTTGTAGTGATACTTTCAGATGACGTTTACATGTACACATATATTTTACTACCCACAAAGGCTAAAATATACATGGAATGACATATAAATCTTTTGTAGGCAAACTAAAACATGTACACTTAGAACTGATGGGCTGATTACATGACCTTCCAATAATAAAAGCATTTACAAACTTTCATGGGCAATGTCTCTCTATATTTGGTCAATGGTTCTAATATATATATATATATATATATTTTTTTTTTATCTTAATGACATTTTACCTATCTATATCATAATCTTTTATGTCCACAAAACAATGTTATGCACATCCGTAAGTGTGATGTACATGTTGTAAAGTTGTGTACATCTTTTAGTGTACATGTGTACAATAAAGTTTGGGGGCGTACATATGTACAACAAATATGGTAGCGTATAGGTAAAGCTCATTCAAATATGAAGTGGGATTAGAATGTAAATTTAGAAGTTTAGGAGCAAATTTTAAGAGCAATATGCGCGTTTAAAAAAATTTGAGATCAAAATCGAAATGATAAAAAACTTGGGACCTGACTTGCAAAAAAAGCTAAAGTTATTCATGGTTGCTCTCTAGCTTTCGTGATAGTTTTGGAGCCACGTCAGAAATGAACAAATGTAACAATGAAGATAAATCCCGACGAATAAGGAGGAGCTGAGAGACGGCTGTGGTAGAGGAAACCTAATCTCTTGGCGGTGTCCCATGTGAAGGAGCGATGGTGGTCCTGGTGGATGAATTTCTTGATTTTCAGTCTTGTTCATTGTGGATGATGTGTCTTTTGCATCGTCTTTGCCGTCGCAACTACACCACCATCGTCTATGACTCCGTCAAAATCGATAGTGTCTCTGCCATTGATGTCGTTATCATATATGTCACTGTTACACCATAACTGGAGATGCACATTGGCCTATATTAAAAAAAGAGATTGAGCAACAGAGACAATAATTACATGCAAGCTTTTTTTAAAAAATAATCTGAAGAATCATATTTCAATTTAAAAATAATAATAGAAAGTTTGGGAGGAAGAAGACGAAGAAAAAAGATAGAGAGACCTATTTAGTTATATTTCAATTGTTTTATGAACTAAAAAAGGTGAAACGTGTATTAGAGAAAAGAAAGTGTGTGAGGAGCATAAATTGTCCGTTAATAAAAATTTAAAACTGTCTTACATTGTAATTCTTTCTATAGAATATTAGCTGCTACCTGACAGGGAAATATAATGTATATGGAACTGATGGTTATTAGCTCAGTAGAATGGGATAGTTTTATAAATGTCAGTATAAAGCAAAGGGTGATCAATAAATTCTAGTAAAACAAAACATGGGTTGGTTAATTGAACCTCTTGTTAAGAAAAACATATAACTAAGTTCGAAAGAAGTAAAGAGAAGTCTAACTTAACTGCATGTGAAAAAATACAAAACGACGACTTCTACGTTAATCAAGCAACATGGCCTAGTCAATAAACATTGTTACATGGGAGGATCCAAACACTAGTCATCATGGGCGGTAGGATTACAAGCCGGTTAACATGCTTTTTTACAGATGCTGGGTCCAATGTTCAGAGGTATGTTCTTCCTTAATGATCGGCTACTGAATAATTAATTACCTTCATAATTACATACAATTACTCTGACCGTCTACGGGTTGGACTTTCCATGCTCGTTCTCTCGGCTGTGGGTTATATTCCGTGCGACGAGCGATGCATTAATTTTTTGGAGGTTTAAAATTATTATTTACTAAACATGTAATCACCGCATAACTTTTTTTCGTACTTTGGCCTCACTTACACGATATCACAAATTATTTTTCGATAGATCATTCATCTTTCACTACTTCAGCATAAACACACTTAACTCCAGAATTCTAACATATGTATACCAAAAAATAATAATCGCACTTTGGTAACGTAGATAGCTAACTAGTTTTATAAAATCTTTCATCATATATTAGATATCAGGATGTTATAGGGCGTGACTGGTTTTCCCGCTACCACCCGCAAACGCAGCTTTTGCGGTTGGTAGCGGTTGTTGGCGTTTTGTAACAATCATACAAAACGCTACAAATCGCTTCAAACCGCTATAAACCTCTAAAATTCAAAAGCTGGTTCCAGCTAGCGTTTGCGGTTGCAGGCGGTAGCGGGAGGGTAAATTTTTTTTTTTTCAAAAAACTATATAAATAAAAAATATTCAATTAAAATTTTAAATTGAAATAATAGAAATACTAATTTATATATATTATATTTTAATTTTGTTTTATAAAACTTTAAAGAAAAATATTTCTATATTTTTTATTAAAACTAATAGTATAATTTTATAAATATAATTTTTATATTTATTATAATAATATGATTTTCAGTATTTTTATAATTATATAAAATATAAATATTGTTCATTTATATTTAACAACTGCTATATTTGGTGGTTAACCAGTCATAAGTATCCCGCAAACGCAACAATTTTTAACTGTTTTACCAATCGTCTAAATCTCTTAATAACACATAAAACTGCAATTACCCGCATCCGCAAACGCCCGCAACCGCAGCCGCAACCGCTGCGGTTACACCTGTCAGTCCCATAGTAATCTCTCAATTTCCTTTTTTTTGAGTAAAGTAATCTCTCAATTTGGTCGATATAATTTTAATAAATCTTTCTCAGTTTGTTCTTCTCTATATTTGCTTCCCAAATTATGCGTTAACTTTGTTGAAAATATATTTAATATATTCCCTCTAGAAATAAATCACTTTTTCCTGATTAAAAATTTATCATAATTGTTCTTAAATTTCCTGGCCTTTATATAATAATTTCAGGTCACATGATTAAATATATAAAAATATTAATATCAGACGTCTCTCTCTCTTCTCTGTTTTAAAGAAGGGCAGCTTTATCATCCGCTTTCTTCTCTCTCTTTACAAACATCCATGGCTAGATGATGATGACGATTCACATAAACTAGGGTTCTCCACAAGCCATCTTACACGTTTCATCCCAATCACCTCCCACACCCTTCTCTTCATCATCATCATTTCCATCCACACCAATCTCAGGAACTATCGCTTCAGATTAACCAATTGTAACAGAGGATCTCACAGATTCTTTATACATCCGTACGTTCTTATATTCATTCCGACAAATCTACTTCTACTTGTTGTTTTTGCCAGATCGGGGTTGCTTCTGTTTATGTTGCTCAACCTGTTGTAATAAATATCCTAGTTAAAGTAGTTACTTGGTTTACTGGATCTCTTACAAGTTTTCGTTAGTCTTACGTTAAAAAAGGATTGATCTTTTGCTTCTTCCTGAAGACAACACGAACGTGCGCACATGTGTCTGACCTAGTTTAAGTATAATTGTCTCAAAGCTTCGAACTTTGTGCCTCTTGATCTGATTTAGACTTGATCTAACTTCTGTCTATATGTTTCATTAGCTTCACCATGGCGTTGAAGACAAGTTCTGCTGATGGCAAAACCAGAAGCTCTGTTCAGATCTTCATTGTCTTTAGCCTATGTTGCTTCTTCTACATCCTCGGAGCATGGCAACGAAGCGGTTTCGGCAAAGGAGACAGTATCGCTCTTGAGATGACAAACAGTGGAGCTGATTGCAACATTGTCCCAAGCTTAAACTTCGAGACTCATCACGCAGGAGAATCAAGCATCGCTAGTTCCTCAGTAAAGGTCAAAGCTTTTGAGCCATGTGATCCTCGTTACACCGATTACACACCCTGTCAAGATCAGAGACGTGCAATGACTTTCCCTAGAGATAGTATGATTTACCGTGAAAGGCATTGTGTTCCCGAGAGTGAGAAGCTTCGTTGTCTTGTGCCCGCGCCTAAAGGATATGTTACACCTTTCTCTTGGCCTAAGAGTAGAGATTATGTGCCTTATGCTAATGCTCCGTATAAGGCCTTGACTGTTGAGAAGGCTATTCAGAATTGGATTCAATATGAGGGTGATGTTTTTAGGTTCCCTGGTGGTGGGACTCAGTTTCCTCAAGGTGCTGATAAGTATATTGATCAGCTTGCTTCTGTGATACCTATGGAGAATGGAACTGTTAGGACAGCTTTGGACACTGGTTGTGGGGTAATGTCTTTATGTTTGATTTGTGCTGTTGATATTAATCTTCTTTTGTGGAACTAAACTGAAATGTTTTGGTAGGTTGCAAGTTGGGGAGCATACTTGTGGAGCAGAAACGTGCGAGCAATGTCTTTTGCACCAAGAGATTCACACGAGGCTCAGGTTCAGTTTGCTCTAGAGAGAGGTGTTCCCGCTGTTATTGGTGTTCTTGGCACCATAAAGTTGCCATATCCAACACGGGCTTTCGACATGGCTCACTGCTCTCGCTGTTTGATTCCATGGGGAGCAAATGGTAGGACAGGTTTCTAGTTCTTTAACAAATGATCAGTTACTTAGTGTTGTTCTGGTGTTTTAACAGATGGGATGTACTTGATGGAAGTTGACCGTGTGCTTAGACCTGGTGGCTACTGGATTCTCTCTGGTCCTCCAATCAACTGGAAGATAAACTACAAGGCATGGCAACGTCCCAAGGAGGAGCTTCAAGAAGAACAAAGAAAGATTGAGGAAGTTGCTAAACTTCTTTGTTGGGAGAAGAAGTATGAACACGGCGAGATCGCTATCTGGCAGAAGAGAGTCAATGATGAGGCATGCCGTTCAAGACAAGATGATCCTAGAGCCAATTTCTGCAAAACTGATGATACTGATGATGTATGGTACAAGAAGATGGAGGCATGTATTACACCGTACCCCGAGTCAAGTAGCTCAGATGAAGTGGCTGGAGGAGAACTTCAGGTTTTCCCTGATAGACTCAACGCAATACCGCCTAGGATCTCTGGTGGTTCCATCTCTGGTGTCACTGTTGATGCATATGAAGATGATAACAGACAGTGGAAAAAACATGTGAAAGCGTACAAGAGAATCAACAGTTTACTTGACACAGGAAGGTACCGTAACATCATGGACATGAACGCAGGGTTTGGTGGATTTGCTGCTGCTCTCGAATCTACAAAGCTTTGGGTTATGAATGTTGTCCCCACGATTGCTGAAAAGAATAGACTTGGAGTTGTGTATGAACGAGGACTCATTGGAATCTACCACGACTGGTAAGTAAAAGAAAGATACTCTTCTTCTTACAACATCTCAAAGCACTTTGTGTTCTGGTCTGAGAGACTTTGTTTTTTCAGGTGTGAGGCTTTCTCTACATATCCAAGAACATATGACTTAATCCATGCCAACCACCTCTTCAGTTTGTACAAGAACAAGTAAGTGTTTCTCTGTTTTTTCAAACACATGTTGATTGGTTGTGTTTTTGAGGCTGCTAATGAATGAAGCTGGAGTGTTTTAGGTGCAATGCGGATGACATTCTTCTAGAGATGGATAGAATTCTCCGACCAGAAGGAGCGGTTATAATAAGAGATGATGTTGACACATTGATCAAGGTGAAGAGAATCATATCCGGAATGAGATGGGACTCGAAGCTGGTTGATCATGAGGATGGTCCTTTAGTTAATGAGAAGGTTTTGATTGCAGTGAAGCAGTATTGGGTCACCAACTCCACCTCGGCTAACTGATGTTTCTTTACTTACCGGTGTGACCTGAACATTTTTTGATCAAATGATAGAAAGAATGTGAGAAAGTGAGAGAGCTACACTCTCCTCTTTATTACACTTTTCTAAGTATCTCCATTTATTAATGTAATAGTTTATATTTGTTTTCCAATCCAAAAACTTGGAACATTTTATTTACATTTTTGTTTTCTTGTGTCGAAAAGTGAAAACAACAAGAGATTGAAACTGGATACGAGTCTTCTTGACTGTGTAAGGTTATGAATCTACGTGCAACTGTATTTGTCTCAGCCTTCTTTGAGAAAATGAGACTGGTCTGTATTACTTTCTTTTCTCCTGAACGCCAGGAACAAAAGAAAACATACAATGAATCAATTTTTGTAAGTGTAAAGGGAAACTGGTTCTTGATGGAATCAACAACTGTCGATTGCCAATCATCCGACTTGGCGTCTTACATTCTTTTTTCTTTGATAAATTATAAATATCATTTTAATAAATGAATGCACATCTAAAATATACAAGTTGTGATCATGTTTTATCATTGTATAAAAACTGGTCGGATATTTGTACAAAATATAACAATATTACCATATTTGGTTTTAGTCTTTTGAATACAATTTTTGAATACAATTAGTTATATGAAAGCACATATAAAATATACAGCTCTAATCATAAAAACAAATACCACTATATAAAAATGTAAGAACCAATACCCGTGCAGATGCACAAATCAAGCTCTAGTTTTTATTATAGAAATAAATTTACTTCAATGTAGTTCTTTATAATAGAGTTCTTCTATTTATAAGAAAAAAAAATATAGAGAAATATAATATTCTCTATTTTCTGTAATTTTAAGCCAATAAAAATTTAGTAAATACAATGAATTTTTTTTTAAAATAGAAGAACTCTATTATAAAGTCATACATTGAAATGAATCCACTTTTATAATAAACATTTTATTTTAGAAGAAAGTATAGAGATGTACATTGAAGAAGATCTAAGCTTTAAACACTCTTTCTAAATCAAAATAAACACTGTTAAAGAGAGTAACTTTCACTAGTGCGTAAGGTATGACGGCTAGGGTTTTGGGAGGCGATTTTCGAGCTTTGGGCGAGGAAGGACAAGATGCAACCATGGATGATATCGGGGGGAAGGAGAGGCCGCCGGGGGACCCTCCGGATGCTCCTGGGTCATGGGTGAGGAAAGTAGTAGGGAGTAACGAAGGAGGGATGCCAGTACCGGAGGAAGTTGTTGATGAAGAGTTTGTGGAGTCGAGACTAAGTTTGGAATTTCCGAATGGAGGGGATGGAGAACCGGTGATAACGATAGGAGAGGAAGTGTTGACTGCTATGAATAGCTTGTGGAAAAGGTGTATGATCATTAGGGTTTTGGGAAGAAACGTTCCAATTCTGAGCCTGAGACGCAGACTTATAGAGTTATGGAAGCCTAAAGGGTCGATGCTTGTGATGGATCTCCCAAGACACTACTTTATGGTACGTTCTGAGTTGGAGGAAGAATATATGGCTGCACTATCAGGGGGTCCGTGGAGGGCGTACGGTAGTTATCTTATGGTGCAAGCATGGTCTCCCGAGTTTGATCCGATGAAGGATGAGATTGTAACGACGCCAGTTTGGGTTCGTTTATCTCACATCCCAGTGAATTTCTACCATAAGACGATACTGATGGGTATAGCCAAGGGGCTAGGGCGACCAGTCAAAGTGGATTTAACAACTTTGAAATTTGAAAGAGCTCGTTATGCGAGAATCTGTGTGGAAGTGAACCTGAACAAGCCCTTAAAAGGGACAGTAATGGTAAATGGAGAGAGATACTACGTCTCGTATGAAGAAATCTCTAATATTTGCTCAATGTGTGGTATGTTCGGACATCTAGTTCACTCATGTCTAAGGAATGTTACGGAACGACCTCTTCCTCCGGTGCCGAATCCAGTGACTAGGACTCATGTGGGGTCTGAATCCATAGGAATGGATACGGAGTTCACCCAAGTGAGGCAGGCGAGGAGGAAGCCTGAGCAACAAAGAAACATAGGAGGCTTAACGCAAAGTAATGTGGAGAGAAGTGTAGAGGGAAGGAAAACACGGGAAGCACGTAAGGAGGGAGTGCTGGAGGAAATTAGATTGTCAAATCGGTTTGGAGGTCTGGAGGAAGAAGGGGTGACGAATGAACTAGTGGAAGCTGGTGGGAGAGGAGGAGGAAATAAAGAGAATGAAAACACCGCGAACCTAAGCTTGGGAGGTTCTAGTAAGGTGCATGGGCAGACTATGATGTTTGGAGCTAATGAGAAGAAAGGGAACCAGACTTCAGTTCGATTGGGCCCTAAAGAAAGGAAGGTAAGCAATATGAGAAGCCCACAATTCCAAAAGCCTAAACCAAAATCGGTTGGGCCTACACGCGGACTGGTGTATGGGCCAACTAAAGGAGAGATCGACATGTCAGCTAGTGGAAAGAGGCTGAGAGTCGAGAAGGAGAGCTTTGGCCGGCCAGGTGGTGCCTTCGCTGGAATCAGGGACGTAGAAATGAAGGAGAGGAATCCCGACCATGCTGGTGAGCAGAGTAATATGCAGGTGCAGATTGTTCCAATGGAGACCCCTCCGATTGATACATCGGCACCCCGTGTGGAGCAATTGGGAAAGGTCTCGACGGGTGCGGAGGCATGACGAGTTGCCCCGGTGATTCTAGTTTTCGATTATAAGATTCTGATGAAGTGCATTCTCTGGAATTGCCGGGGGGCAAATAAACCCCAATTTCGAAGATCGATCCGATATTTGGTGAAGAAGTTTAATACCGATATACTTGCAATCTTCGAGACTCATGCTGGGGGAGAAGCTGCGGGTAGAATTTGTCAGGGTTTGGGGTTTGAGAACTCGTTTAGAGTGGATGCGAGTGGCCAGAGCGGCGGACTGTGGTTGTTATGGAGATCGGAAGTAGGAGAGCTAGAGATTGTCAAGTCTTCTGATCAGTTTATTCATGCTCGAGTAGGAAGTGGGACCGAAGTGATCAATTTGATTGTCGTGTACGCTGCCCCTACGCCGAGTCGTCTAAGCGGTTTATGGGCTGAGTTGGGAGAGGTGATCCTCAATGTTGTTGGGCCGGTGTTTGTCGGTGGTGACTTCAACACTATTGTGAGATTGGATGAGAGAAGTGGTGGGAATGGGAGATTGTCTGAAGATTCACTAATATTTGGAGATTGGATAAATGAGATGTCACTTATCGATATGGGTTTTAGTGGAAATCAGTACACATGGAAGAGAGGGAAAACAGAAAGCACTTTCGTTGCCAAGAGATTGGATAGAGTTCTTTGTTGTGCTCAGTCGAGACTGAAGTGGCAATAGGCACAGGTATCACATTTACCATTCTTGGCCTCAGATCATGCCCCGTTGTATCTACAGCTCACGCCAAAGGTAAAAGGGAATGCGTGTAGACGCCCTTTTCGGTTTGAAGCGGCATGGTTACAGCATAATGAGTTTAAGGACCTGTTGTTAGCTTCATGGAATCGGGATATCGATACTAGAGAAGCACTAATGCAGTTGGGAGAAAAACTTAAACAATGGAACAAGGAGGTATTCGGGAATGTTCAAAGAAGAGAAAGGAGACACTGGTTATGGAGATTAAGAAAGTACAGCAGCAGATTGATCAGAACCACACGGAAGAGTTATTGGTGAAAGAAGGTGAGCTTCTGAAGGAATTTGAGATAGTTCTAGAACAGGAAGAACTTATTTGGTTCCAGAAATCACGGGAGAAATGGGTTGCTCACGGAGATAGAAACACTAAGTTTTTTCACATGTCAACGATCATTAGGAGAAGAAGGAACAAAGTGGAAATGCTAAAGAATGGTGATAATAAGTGGATTTCGGATACTCAAGAGCTTGAGGAGCTTGCGGTAGCTATTTTAAGAAGCTATACTCGTTGGAAGATGTAGAGACGGAGCCCCAAAACCTACCGATGAGGGGATTTGTGGGAATTACAAGCCAGGAACATACGTCTCTGAACAAGTCTTTCTCTGCAGAGGAAGTGGAAAAGGCGGTTAGAAATATGGGAAGCTTTAAGGCGCCAGGCCCAGATGGTTTCCAACCAGTTTTCTACCAGAGATGTTGGGAGATAGTAGGTGATTCAGTGATCAGGTTTGTGCTCCAATTTTTTGAAACTGGGAAGTTACCAGAAGGAACAAATGATGCACTTGTTGTTTTGATTCTGAAGATTCTCAAACCAGAGAGTATTACTCAATTTCGCCCGATCAGCCTTTGCAATGTGCTGTTTAAAGTCATCACGAAAGCTATGGTAGGGAGATTGAAGGTTATTATGAATAAGTTGATTGGTCCTGCTCAGTCTAGTTTCATCCCGGGCAGACTCAGTGCTGATAATATTGTGATAGTTCAAGAAGCTGTCCACTCAATGAGAAGAAAGAAGGGACGTAAAGGTTGGATGATTCTCAAACTGGATCTAGAGAAAGCTTATATAAGAATCTAAGTGATAAGCACGAGGGAAGTGGAGTACCCTGGGCTACAACTTTTTCTTTGGCTATTTGGTGGGGGTGGAAATGGAGATGTGGAAATGTGTTTGGGGATAATCGACTTTGGAGAGATAGAGTTAAATTCTTAAGAAACTTGGCAAAAGAAGCGATGACAGCAAAGGTTGCGGCAAATGGGACAGTTGATACTGGTGAAAAAACTGAAATCATGATAGGTTGGACGCCTCCCCGGGTGGGGTGGATGAAGCTGAATACAGATGGGGCCTCACATGGAAACCCGGGTTTGGCTACTACAGGGGGAGTGCTGAGAAATGGCGATGGTGAATGGTGCAGTGGGTTTGTACTTAATATCGGGAGATGCTCTGCTCCTTTGGCGGAGCTATGGGGTGTTTACTATGAACTTGTCATTGCATGGGAGAAAGGTATTAGTAGGTTAGAGGTGGAAGTTGATTCTAAAATGGTGGTGGAGTTTCTCACAATGGGGATTGGCGAGAAGCACCTACTGTCTTTCCTGGTACGCCTGTGCCATGGCTTCTTAACAAGGGAGTGGTTAGTCCGAGTTGTACACGTGTATAGGGAAGCAAACCATTTAGCTGATGGTTTAGCTAACCTTGCATTTTCCTTTCCTTTTGGTTTTCATAGTTTAGATACTGCACCGTTGGATGTTGTTACTCGTTTACGAGAAGATGTCGATGGACCCTTACGGCCACGATATGTTCATTTGTAGCCTGAAGTTTTCTTTCTAATAAACACTGGGAGTCCTTTTCTCCCAGTTTCCTACCAAAAAAAAAAGAAGATCTAAGCTTTGGATGTCCATTATTTGATTTGGGTTTGATTTGGTTGGGGTTGGATTTACTAACATATACTAAGTATAAGCATGATATATGTTTTCATACATATTAACAAAGTATATTACACTTTAATATTAAATACATAATATTCTTTATTTTTCTGTAATTTTAAGCCAATAAAAATTTAATAAATATAATTAATTCTTTTAAACTTGATAGTTATTTATTATTAGTTGAAAAAAAATGTATTGAAAATAGAAAACATGTAAATTTTTGTAACAAATTGTTTTTTTTTAAGAATATGGATCAATTAGGAATGGAAAGAGCATAAAATATATTGTCCTTTTGGGGTTCGGTTTCAGTTTCGCTTTTTCCCCGGGTTAACTAATTTTTACTCGAAATCAGAATGTTTCCAACCATTGTTGCACTTACAAACTACAATACCTCAACTTAACACAATAAAAGTATAATGCAACCATCGTTTTTCCTTTCACTTTTTAAGAACCCAAACGGACGAACCATTAAAAGGATAAAGCTTCTAGATCACGTTACACAAACACTAGTAAGAGCTGTGGTAGAGCAAGCAACAAGAAAACCACCAGCCACATCTCTTTTCAAGAACATAAGTATCCTATTTGGTAGAGTAAGCATCCTATTTACACGTCTCTATCCAAAAACTGAGAACGTACGTTATTGCCGTCCATGATATATATACGGGAATTCACAAAAACAGAACGTATTCTATATATAATTTAAAAAACAATTTAAGTTAAACAACATAGGTTAACAAATATACTTTTTCGGCTAAAAAATCTGTTTAAGTGATTTATTTTATAGATTTGAGGATAAAAAGCTCAGACTTACGTTACGACTTTCAAAAGCGTTGGAGCTAGAAACAAAACGCTTGCACGTAACACTAACCTAATACAATTAAGCATGTACATATACCAAACACCAATCAGTCAATCACACGTCAAGTTATTAAAACAAAATCCACACTTCACGTTATTTGGCGTTATATAAACAAACACTTAATCAGTTCTTCTCTCATCCATTCTTCATTTCCTTTGGGACTAATTTGGTTTCCACAAACTAATTATACTTTCCCCACATTTTAATTTCTTTGAGAAAACAAAAAAAATGAAATTCTTCCTTTGTATTATTCTTGCGTTACAACAACTGTATATGCAAAGTGTCGCTCAAGATTTCGATTTCTTCTACTTTGTTGTACAGGTGAAGTTGTTATAAATCCAATAACGCATATGTCTCTACAAGAATGAATCAATATAGGTTTTTAAATTTATGTTTTTGTGTTGCGATGCAGTGGCCTGGAGCGTATTGTGATTCAAGACATAGTTGTTGTTATCCAAAAACGGGGAAACCAGCTGCGGATTTTGGAATACATGGTCTTTGGCCTAACTACAAAACTGGTGGATGGCCTCAGAACTGTAATCCTGATAGCACATTTGATGAATCACGGGTTTGTTTTTAACTTTTAAACACGTCATGTTTTTTTTTAAAAAAGTAATTCATATTAATCAGGACATTAATATTTTTGAGAGCGTTAGAGCATGATTAATGCATGGTTCTTAGGGTGAGGTATTTAAGAACCAATTTTTTTAGTTAAAAGTTAAGAAACAATTTCTTATATTCCGCTAAGAACTCCACCCTAATAACTATGCATTAATCATGTCCTTATACGTTTGTATGAGTTTGCAAAAGAAACTCATAGATTGATAAGTGTTGTGAAATAGTTTAACTAATGAAAACTAAAAATGAAAAATGAAGGTATCTGATTTGATGAGCAACTTACAAAGAGAATGGCCAACATTGTCGTGTCCCAGCAACGATGGTGTGCACTTTTGGACACATGAATGGGAGAAGCACGGCACGTGTGCCGAGTCTGAGCTCGACCAACACGATTACTTCGAAGCTGGTCTCAAACTCAAACAGAAAGCTAATCTCCTTCATGCCCTCACCAATGCTGGTACAACATTAATTTCTTTTGCCCTTCAAATAAATCTATATTGTTATTTTCTTATTGCACATGTATTTTTTTTTTCATGATGCAGGGATCAAACCAGATGATAAATTTTATGAAATTAAAGATATTGAGAGAGCGATCAAAGAAGCAATTGGATTTTCTCCGGGGATAGAATGTAACAAAGATTCGTCGCATAATAGCCAACTTTATCAGATTTATCTTTGCGTTGACACTTCAGGCTCCAACTTCATCAACTGTCCTGTTATGCCACATGGTCGATGCGACTCTCGAGTCCAGTTTCCAAAGTTCTAAATCTCACGGTTGAATTTTATTTTTCTATTTACGAATAAAACATTGTACTTATTTGTTTATTTTTATTTGTGTTCTTTGTTTCTTGCAACATTTAGTTGCAACAAAAACATTTATTTGGTAAGAGAATCATGAATGTTTTAGCAAACAAAAAAACTATTATATATCTTTTATCAAAAAAAAAAACTATTATATAGGTTATTATTTATCTCTACTTAGAATGTCATTTTATATTTTTTCTACGGTAAGTTATGGTGAGAAATTTGATCTGTGATTCCCTTGATAAATTCAGAGCATATATGTAGGTAGCTAATACAACTACATAGGGGTTGTTCAGAGTGGTTTCGTAGGATAACTACTTTCAGCGGTAAAGTAAAAGTAGAATTGTTTGTGTGCACTTAAAAACGAACGAACGTGGAAAACGTATGGATGTATATGATAATAATTATTTTATGGGAAAATTTTATTTATAGCCTAAGTTTGATATCACTTTATAAATTTACCTTTAATAATTGATAATTTTCAAAAAAACTTTAACTTTTTGATGAAAATAGACTTAATTAATTTTCAAAAATATTTATAAAAATTTTAGAAACTCAACATCACCCTTTTTAACACTAAACTCTAAACAATAATCACTAAAGTATAAATTTAAATATTAATATATTTTTGATAGTGTGTATTTTGTAAAGTGGTACTTAGCAAATTTTTTTATTTTATTTATATATCTGAACATTCATCCGCAAAGGAGTGGGTGTTTCTGAGCTTCATGTTGTACTCGTTCTTGTGTTAGAGGTAATGGCTTTGCAGTTTTTTTTCCTCTCTAAACGGGGGAGCTTAGAGAAATTTTCATAGTTAAAAAAGAAAAGAACATTAATCCGCAAAAACTGATTCACTATTTATTGTCCATGTTATCAATCTGATATTTAGAAAGATAAAAAATAGAAAAACTCATCAAATTCAAAAATATTTATTTTGTAGTTTGGAACTGAATAATGTTGGAAAAATTGCAATTATATCACAAGTTTGATACCACTTTACAAATTTACATTTAATAAATGATAATTTTCAAAAATACTTTTAAATTATGATGAAAATAGACTAAAATTATTTTTTCTAAATATTTATAAACAATTAGAAATTCAACCTCATCTCTTCAACACTAAACCTAAAATAATAATCAATAAAGTATAAACCAAAGTATTAATATATTTTTGATTGAAAGTATTTTTGCAAATTAATACTTAAATTATGTTATTCTTAACAATTTCTCAAAAAAAAATTATTTTGTAACTCACTCCTTTTAAATTAGAAATCTAACACACAAGAAACTTCCTACACATTCTCAACTTTGATTTTTTTTTCGTTATTGTTGGTTTTATTTGAACTTTGACTTTGGCTCCTCTGGGTTTTCTATCTCATCAAATATTCCATTGCCATAGAAAGTAACCAAAACAGACTCTAAAATTTGGACATCATAAACAGAAAGGTTACACTTCAAATATGTGACCAAACCGGATAATTAATAACCGCAGATCTACCGGTTCGATTGACCTAATTCATTGTATAATTGTTTATATATAAGCAACACTTGCCAAGGCAAATAGAGGATAAAAAAAGTTCTAGTTTTGTTCTTCTTCATTTTCTTGTACTGTTGTTGTCAAAGTCTTTTCCTAAAAGGAATGTGAGTATTCTAAAAGTATTTCCTCCAAAACCAAGGTCTTAATTATAGGGGTCTTAAGAGCATGATCAACCGGGGTATCTTAAGGTGGAGTTCTTAGCTTTTCTAAGAGACGTATCTTAGCTTTTAACTAAGAAAACCTAAGAACCGTCTCTTAAATAAGAACCATAAGAGCCGTTTCTTAGCGGGAAAAATGTAAAAAAAAAAAAAAAAAAAAAAGACAAATTTTACGTTAAGAACCCCACCTTAAGAGACCCGAGTTAATCACACGGTTAATAGTCAACCCTATGTAAAAGGATATGCACCACAATTTGTTTTGCTTTCTCCTTGTTCTTTCTCTTGAAAATTTACAAGGATTGATAACTCGATCATAAACCTTGGCTTCCAAGCTTATTTCACATCCAGAGAAAAGAAAAACAAGTCTCATGTGAAAATGCCAAAGAGAACAATAGCTAGGAAGAAAATGGGGGAATTTTATTTCTACCCTAAGTTTGATACCACTTTGCAAATTTACTTTTAATTAATGACTATTTTCAAAAATAATTTTAACTTTTTGATGAAAATAGTCTTAATTAATTTTTTAAAATATTTTTTAAAAAAATAGAAACTCAACCTCACTCATTTATCACTAAATCCTAAACAATAATCATTAAAGTATAAACTCAAATGTTAATATATTTTTGATAATGTGTATTTTTGCAAAGTGATATTTAACTTATGTTATTTTTGGTAATTTCTCGAATAAAAAAATACATCATTGTGTGATCACATAGCGTCTAACTCTAAACTTTTGAGCTTCTAGATTCTTAGATAACTTCA
The DNA here is from genome assembly GCA_905132885.1 of Moricandia moricandioides. NCBI lineage: Eukaryota > Viridiplantae > Streptophyta > Magnoliopsida > Brassicales > Brassicaceae > Moricandia > Moricandia moricandioides. The sequence continues at coordinate 23,784 of CAJHQQ010002749.1, forward strand.
TTCACACAATTTCCCCTAAAGAACCCATGCTGCGAGTATTTTTCTTTTGAACGACAATTCATTAATTAATTAAGCTGAAAGTTTACAGTTTCCGGGCTGTATCTAGAGCTCTTTTGGCGAGAGTATCAGCAGCCATATTGTCCAAATGAGGAATGAAACGAAAACATGATACAGAGAGATAACAAGATAAGTTGTAGATGTCTTGTAGGATTCCCAAAAGTTCCTTGATAGTCTCTCCCATTGATAGTTCGGATGATACTTTGAGCATCAGCTTTGATGAGTAGTTTGCTGTATCCGAAAGCCTGAGCTTGTCGCCAGGCACTCTGCCACTAATGGGGAGGGAACGAAGTACTCTTCTGAAGCTCCTTCAGACAAAAATATGGTCCACAAAATCCAAGCCAATTCCATACGGTGTCCTGAGATTTCTTGGGCCATAAACGATTTATTGAAAATTTCAACTAATTTTTTTTCTTTTTTACAAATTTTAAGGCTTAAATATTTTTTTGGAAATCTATATCTATGCAGTTTTTTTCAAAAATTTGGAGGTATAAGACCAATGTTTCATCCGGTTCGGCCAAGATCCTATGACGGTGAACCCTATCTTCTTGTCTGCTTCCTTCCAAGCTGCATTTGTGTGAACTGTGATGACGTCCTGGCGAGGAGGTTCCAAGCTTGGTTGCTACAACGGGAGGTCTAGAGGGAGCTTGTTTCGATTGAGCAGCTTTGCCATTCTCGTGCATCTACTATTGCCTTTGTAAGGATCACTTTTGCATCGATCTTATTCTCGAAAATCTTATGGTTCCTCACAATCCATATATTCCAGAAAATCCATGGAAGTAGAGATCCTAGCCTCATACCTGATGGTGGTATGGTAGGAGCTTTTCTCGAAGCCTATATGGCTTTTGGAAAATCTGCAGCCCATGTTACGTGTTAAATCTCGAATACATCGTGGAAGCTTATAACAAAATCGAAGCCAACGATTGTGTGCTTACAAAGTGTCATTATGACTGTTGCTTGAGTCATAATGTGTATCAAACTCAAAGACCAACGTGAAAACTACAGTCCGATTGTTCATTTCCTTTAACCATAAAAAGCTAAAAAAACACTTAAAAAGCAAAAAGGGCAACCAAATATCTTAAGGCTTATTATCGGGATCCGGATCCGATCCGAGATCCGCTCCGAAAATAAGATATCCGACATGCCTAGATCTGGATCCCGATAGTAAAACTTGGATTCAACCAAACCGAATTCAGATATCTTAATTTTTAAGTCTGGATATCCGGATCCAGATCTGTGCTTTTAGAATATATTAAATTTTAAATTTATTAATAATTATATTTGATATCTTAGAATTTATACATAAAATAAATTTTATGGTATTATATTTTAATTTTACTAATATTATATGTCATATATATATTCATAAACTTTGTATAAATATTTAAAATATGTATTATTTTTAGAATTTTTGTATTTTAAAATATTTTTTATTTTTTTTAAATTATTTCTACGGATCTGAATCCGAATCTGGATATCCGCGGCTATCAAAATATCGAAACATATATCCAAAATTCGATTACCCGACTACATTGATCGGAATATCTTAAATTTTTCGGATATTCGAATTTGTGCCACCCCTATTTGGTGATGTATGGTGATGCGTTACAAGTTACAACTTACAAATTAAATGAAAACAACCTCACATGCTTCTCACGTTATCATGACTTGGGAACTTGCTTACTCTTTGAAGTTTGCTTGCCAATTTCTCTCTTTTTCCCCCTTTATGTAATTTATCTAAACGATCAAAATAAATTACTAGTAGGCGCAATTAATATTCAAAATTTAATTGTTCAAACGTCTCGTGGTTAGTAATCATCATAGTATCAACCAAAAATGTTTAGCCATAGTATTATAGTATATACCTTTGTAATACAATTGATTTATGATTTGATAACTAATTCATATTTTAAATTGCTTCAAGAACAAATAAAGACAAAAACGGTGAAACTCTAATCGCCACGTATGATAAATAGACCAGTGTCTGGTGAAAATGGGCCCCTTTAAACCGGTAACTTCTCCTTTTCCTTTTCGTGTCTTCTTGCAGTTTTCACTTTTCACCATTTTACCGTTTCTGTTGAATACAGAAAAAAAACAATTTAAAAATATACAAAGTAAGAGACGAAGGTGAGTGCTTGAACTATCGCTCTCTCTTGCTGGTAGAGAGGAAGGTGTGGCGCTTCGATTACACGATACTGACTGAAACTTAGAACAAAGCCTACATAGATCTCAGCCAGATCTTACTCGGAAAAATCTATCTCCGTCACCATCTCGCCACACTCCGGTGAACCGGAATCTCATTCTAGAACCGACATTGCTTCCTGCAAGCAGATTCAGTAAGTTTTGGTATTTGAGAGTTATATGAACTGTGATTCTAAATCCATCGAGTTGCCGATAATAATAGCCACTTAGAGATTGTTGTATATGATCCTGGATCTGTTAGTTGATTTTGCTATTGAGTCTAATGATGATTCTTATTGTGTTTCAGGATCCGTACATCGGTTTGAACTATAAACAGTAGCAACAACAATACTCTGTACACACTGGCCTGAGTTTTGTTTTTTTTTTTTGTAATGAAGAGATTTTATGGAGGGCTTCTTGTTGCATCAATGTGTATGTTCTTCACAGTGTACAGATACATCGACTTGAAAACACCTGTTGAGAAGCCTTACATCAATGCTTCTATTCTCACTTCCAACACCACTCTTCCTCTCGAATGGCTGCGAATAACTGTCCCTGACTTCATGAACGAAGCAAGAAACACTCAAGAAGCGCTCTCTGGCGATGAGATTGTCACTGTCTCGAGTCTGTTTGTTGAGCAGAACGTGTCTGAAGAAGAGAGAGAGCCTCTGCTTACGTGGAACCGTCTCCAGAGCTTGGTTGATAACGCGCAGAGCTTAGTTAATGGAGTTGATGCTATTAAGGAAGCTGGTATTGTTTGGGAGAGTCTTGTCTCAGCTGTTGAAGCCAAGAAGCTAGCTGATGGTAATGTAAACCAAACAAGAGAGGGAAAAGAGGAGCTTTGTCCTCAGTTTCTTAGTAAAATGAATGCTACTGAAGATGATGGAAGTAGTCTCAAGTTGAAGATCCCTTGTGGTTTGACTCAAGGCTCCTCTATTACAGTTATTGGCATCCCTGATGGTCTTGTCGGTAGCTTCAGGATTGATCTAACGGGACAACCTCTTCCAGGGGAGCCTGATCCGCCTATTATTGTGCATTACAATGTTAGGCTCCTTGGAGACAAGTCGACTGAGGATCCTGTCATTGTCCAAAACAGCTGGACGGTGGCTCGTGATTGGGGCGTTGAGGAACGCTGTCCGAATTTTGATCCTGATTTAAATAAGAAAGTTGATGACTTGGATCAATGCGACAAGGTGGTGGGTAGAGAAGTAAACCGAACTTCTTCCACTAGCTTGCAGTCCAACATCTCAAGGGGGGTTCCAAAACATGAAAAGTACTTTCCTTTTAAGCAAGGTTTCTTATCGGTTGCTACACTTAGGGTGGGAACTGAAGGAATGCAGATGACAGTTGATGGGAAACATATAACCTCATTCGCTTTCCGCGATGTAATATAATCATTACAACACTTCTTTTATGTTTTACTGCTCTTAGCAACTTTTGGCATCAAATGTTTAGATTCTTCATCTTTGGTACAGACACTGGAGCCATGGCTTGTTAGTGAAGTAAGGATTACAGGTGATTTGAAGTTACTATCCATTCTTGCCAGCGGTTTACCCACATCAGAAGAATCAGAGCATGTTGTTGATCTAGAGGCACTGAAAGCACCTCCTCTTTCACCATTAAGGCCATTAGATCTTGTTATTGGCGTTTTCTCCACGGCAAACAATTTTAAACGACGAATGGCTGTGAGAAGAACATGGATGCAGTATGATGATGTAAGATCTGGAAGAGTTGGAGTACGCTTTTTTGTTGGCCTTGTAAGCTTTCTCCCTCTTTGAAATCATCAGGTGTATATTGGAGTTTCTTAGTTCTTATGGATGATAATGCAGCACAAAAGTCCTATTGTTAACCTGGAACTATGGAATGAAGCTCGTACTTACGGTGATGTTCAGTTAATGCCCTTTGTTGATTACTACAGTCTCATCAGTTGGAAAACACTAGCAATCTGCATCTTCGGGGTAAGAATTGTCTTTATCATGTCTCTTCCTATACAAGATTGACTAGTCTTTACCATATTGCCTCACCAACGACATCTCTTGAACAGACAGAGGTTGACTCAGCCAAGTTTATCATGAAAACGGATGATGATGCCTTTGTTCGTGTTGATGAAGTATTACTTTCTTTATCAATGATCAACAACACTCGCGGTTTAATATATGGACTGATCAATTCCGACTCTCAACCAATCCGAAACCCGGATAGCAAATGGTACATCAGTTATGAGGTACAACACAACCAGACAAGGCCATGTGACTTCATGATTCAAGATTTCATTTGACGATGTTTCTACTTAAAAACAGGAATGGCCAGAAGAGAAGTATCCTCCATGGGCGCATGGTCCAGGCTACATTGTGTCCCGGGACATAGCCGAATCTGTGAGCAAGCTTTTCAAAGAAGGAAATCTAAAGGTACTCTAGCTACTACTCTTATGTTAACTTCATATAATAAATTTACATAGAACGGATTGTGAAATTTGTAAACTGTAAATAGATGTTCAAGCTAGAAGACGTGGCGATGGGTATATGGATCGATGACCTGAGGAAACATGGACTCGAGCCTCATTACGAGAATGATGGAAGGATCATTAGTGATGGATGCAAAGACGGTTATGTGGTTGCTCATTACCAAAGCCCCGCCGAAATGACTTGCCTCTGGCGTAAATACCAAGAAACCAAACGGTCTCTTTGCTGCCGCGGTTGGTAAAACTCAAATACTTAAACGCACATTTTCACGTCGGCGTCCACAGGTACAGAAAGAGAATGTGGTTTATGATCTTTTAATTCTTTGTCGTAAAACAGCTGATTTGATTTTGTTAGTACAAAGTAGATCAGAAGATATGTAGTTTAGTTTTAGTTGTATATCTAAAATTTACATTTGATCTGTTTTAATCCGACGGGTGGTGTAGAGTCATAGGAGCATATTATACTGTATATTTTCACAAAACTTCATATAAATCAATTGTTATTGCTTAGTATTCACATGTGTGACGTGTTCTCCACTTCATAGTGACACGTTTGTCTGCTAATGGATAAGAGCAATCACTGTCTTACAACTCAAAATTATTTTAGGTCCCATTGGTAATTACTCGAGAAAATTAGTCTGCCAGTTTAATATATTCTAGATCTTCCACAACTTTCATTTGCAACTCTTAAATCGTCAAAGGCCATCTACTCGATCAACTAGGATCTATTGTTGTTTTTCTTCTAATGGCGACAGAACAAGAAGCTGAAGTTGTAAGAGAGAGTTCCTCTGTTCCGGGAAGATTTCTAAGGAACAGAGACTTGTACCTCTTCTTGCCTTTTTTCCTAGGCTTTTCTGATCAAGAATCACCAGACAGAGACCGTGATGTTGCTTCGATGCGTGATCGTGTCATCCTGGTCAACCCTTTTACGCAAGGGATGATTGTCCTCGAGGAGTCATCGGGATTGAATCCTCTGCTTCGCGGCTTACTTGAATCACGTGAGGAAGGTCATCCTCCAGCGTCCAAGGCTTCCATCGACGCTATGCCGGTCGTTGACATCAACGGCTGCGAAGGAGAGTGTGTGATCTGTTTAGAGGAATGGAAGGCGGAGGAGACGGTGAAGGAGATGCCGTGTAAGCATCGGTTTCATGGAGGATGCATAGAGAAATGGTTAGGGCTTCATGGGTCGTGTCCTGTTTGTAGGTATGAGATGCCTGTTGATGGAGATGAGGTTGGGAAGAAAAGTAATGATGGCAGAGAGATTTGGGTTAGGTTTAGTTTCAACGGTGGTGGTCGGAATGTTAGAGATTCTTCTGGTCATGACGGTGGAAACAGTGATGGTGATGGTAACACTAGTAGATCTGGTGGCACAACACTTAATGTTGAGTCCGAGAATTAGGGTTACAGAAGAAGGAACTTGTGCCACTCTTTTGGTCCCATTGTTCTATATTTTGTTTTGTGAATTCATGTATTATAATGAAAATCCTTTTTAAAAAAAAAAGTTTCCTACATCAAAACATTTTTCACGACAAATCCCATGAAACCTTAACCATGTTTCTACGTACGTTTGAAATGTGCTCCATCTTCAAAACGCGTCCATTAATCACCGTACATAGTTTTATACATAGACGGCACGATGGTAGGTTTTTGTATATCTTTACTAATCTTACTTGTTACACTTTGACGTTTGAACACGTTTCAATTTTCTTGAGATGATTCAAACTCAAACCCAAGTCATCACTATCTTGACCTCTAGGGGCTCTTCCGAGTAGGTTGTTGTTCCACCACTTCCTCTGGTTTGCTTTCCTATCACCTGAAGCTCGTCCGATCTCTTACTAAAAGCTCTGACAATAGAAACCAACGAGCTGTCAACTGAACGTGTCTCCGGTTCAAGATAGTCTGTTTTCTGGTTTCTTAGGACCCAGGAAATCGTGTTGTTCTTCAACCCCGTCATCTTCATCAGCTTGAACCAAGACAGTTTTTATTCGCCACTGATGCTACTCCATTCATGTCGGACCTCAGTTGGGTCTTATTGGGTCCTCCCCTGCTCTTGACCCTTCTATCTTTCTTTTATGATTTTATTTAATTTTACTTTTCCAGATTTTACGTTTTAGTATTTGACTATTTGTTTCCTTTTCTTTAAATACATCTTAGAGCAGCACTCCAAGCGATTCTCAATCTAAATTTCTCAATATATATATATATATATATATATATATATATATATATATTAGTATATTAGTATTTAATTATAAAATTTTTAATTTTACGGAAAAATCTAATCTTAAATTTTTAACATAGTGTAACTTTTTGATATTTTTTAACTGGAATTTTTGTGTAACTTTTACTTCTTTGACTTGAAGTAGTTAGACAGAATCTTTGATGTCCCAAGATCAGATAATCATAAAGTTTGTACCCTTTAGGTAACACATCTCTCCTAATGGACACTTAATTATCTTGTATCACACTTCTTACGATTATCTCAACCAAATAATATTTACATGAATACCATCAGAAAATGGGCTAAGGATTACGCACACAAAACTGCTCACAATAAATAAATATTTTAAACAAAACCAACATTGGTCTTGGCCCTTGGGTATATTAATCGATGGCCAGGCTCACAAATTTCATCCAAATTCATAGCAGATTCCTTTTAAAAACGCTAAGAGTTGGGGGTATTTAACTACATCTATATTATTAAAACCGAATTACATTTTAATACTGTTTGGAAACATGTATAACACTATAATTGAGAACTGTTTGGACACAGAGATAACAGTACAAAAAATATTTCTTTTTATTTACAAATTTAGTCTTTACATTATAATAATTATGTATTTCACTTTTGTATATTTTTTTACTTACAGATTTTGGCACTACATTTAAAATCTATATTATTAAAATTGAAGTACATTTTGGTACTGTTTGGAAACATGAATAACACTATGATTAAGAATTTTTTGGACACAGGGATAGTAGTATAAAAAGATACTTTTTATTACAAATTTAGCATTTGCATTTATAATAAATTAAGTATTTCATTTTTGTATATCTTTTTTATTTACAGATATTGGCACTGCATTTTAAAAAAAAAATTAAATGATTACAATTCTAAAGTTTATCTAACTAAATCGATATTCATATTGACCATCAAATTTTTTTTAGCATGTTGTTTCATTGTACAATAAAATTAATAAAAGCGACATGTTAATATACGGATACTACAATTACATCAAATTGCATAAGTTATAAATTTTTAATATACTATTATATACAAATAAAAAACTATTATCAAACATCTATATTATAATATAATATAATATATTATACTCTATATGTAAATTTCAAAACATAATAACTATACATGAGATTTTTTATAAAACTAGCGGTTTGTGAGTTTACGTTCAATATAAGTTAAAATAAACACTCGCGCTCCCTAAAATTCTAGTATCGTTTATAATTTGAGATAGTTATATGAAAGCTTCATTAGAGTATACTACATCATAAAATAAAACGCTAACTTTTTTTTTTTATGACCGTAGGGTCTACCAACCTAGATTGATGGCCAACCCACGAGGCCCGCGTGCACACCATTTTCGGACGGTGGCCAACGGGAATCGAACCAGGGACGCCGAACTGAAGTTATCTAAGACCGTCCGCAGCCAGAACCACTGGCTCAACCCCGTTGGTTTAACTTGTGGCGAAAACTTTGTAAATTTCAATGGTTGTACTGTAATCTACTAGGACTACATAAGTAGCAAATATTACTTACAATAATAGCCAGTTAATCGATCAGCTTATTTTATTGCAACTATAAATTAAAAGGAAACCATGCAATAAATATTTAATTTCATGCTTTTAAGAATTCCAACCAAAGCATATAGAAGCGCCTCCATCGCGTTTAGCACGACAAGGGGCTGATTCAAAAATGTACCAAATACATTCTCTGCAACTCCCATATTTACTGAATATGTTGTCGTCTCTATATGCATTGAAAATATCAAATACTACCTTGTTTTTGGGCCACTCGAAACTACATGTGTACGTCGTCGTTTTACGGAAATTGACATGAAACCTGAAGTCAAAGCTAGCTCCGTATACGAGCTCTTTTATCCCGAGATCTATCTTTTTGTTCGTGCAATGCACGATCAACGTTGCATGTGTGGTCAACTCGTTTATAATTACGACATGTTTAGGTGACCAAGGAAAAAATCCATCGGTGGAGGAATGGTTTCCTAAAGATGATGGTGTTTGGAGGATACATAAAAGTATGAATAATATGAATTGGTTATTTTTTGGGGAAGTCATTGAGGGGATTAAAGAGTTTGTGAAAAGATCATATTATATTATTTATTTGGGAAATCTTATTTATAGACGTCATGTAGTAATATTTTATTGGTAGAAACTAGGTTTATATGTATGGACAATATTACTACAAATAAATGCGTATATATTTTTGATCAATTATATATATGCGACATAATCACGTAAATGCGTATAATCTTTTTGATCAAATAAATGTGTAGAATCTGTTAAAAAAGTGTAGAATCTAAACAATTTTTTAATAATTTAGTTAATTACTAGTAGATTAAAGATAACATACTTTGTGTCCTTTCATTTATTATTTTTGTAAAGTAAAATGTTAAGAAGATCTGCTCCCCAAGTGGAGTTTTAAGTTTCTACACATTAAAATTTATGAATTTTACAAAAAAAAATGTAATAGTAGATTTTCTCAAGAAGTATTTTCACATTAAAATTATAAAAAGAGAAGGATGATAAGTGATTCGTATTCAAAAGCATTAAATTTTCTTAGATACTCTTGCATGATTTGTCACTCCTTAACTAAATGTACTTATGCTTTTTAGAGGAAAAATGCTTCTAAATAATTTAAAATTAGTTACCTTAAACAGAACTTGAAATTGTGATCGATGTTTATCATTTACAAGAAAGAAAGTAGCCAATCGGCTCTTAGAAGAATATAAAAAAAATATATAATAACGTTAATTATGGTAGGAGAATTTTCGCTGTAGTTGTTAGGAAATGAGAAACAAAGAATGTAACAATGAACTAACTTTTTCAGCCTACTAAACTGTGAAGGCCTCCTACAACATATCAAAAACAAGCTATCATCTTGGAGTGCTAAATCCTTATCTTTCGCAGGGAGATTGCTATTAATTAAGACAGTGATTACTGGAATTACTACCTTCTGGTGTTCCACATTTATTCTGCCTAAAGCGTGTATAAAGCGGATTAACTCTCTTTGTGGTGTGTTTTTATGGAAGGGGAACATTGAGAATCATCACTCGGCGAGAGTCTCATGGGATGTAGTTACACGACCAAAGTGTCAAGGAGGCCTAGGGATCAAGGATTTCTCTATCTGGAACAGAGCTTGCTGTCTAAAACTCATCTGGCTTTTATTCTTTCAATCTGGCTCTGTTTGGGTGGCATGGTTCAAGGAAGAAGTCTTGGATGGATGTCTCAGTAACTTGTGGACCGTAACACCAAATAGACGCTTCTCGTGGCAAGTAAATAAGCTGATAAAACTGAGCACTTCTCTCTTCAATTGGATCAAACTTCGGGTTGGAAACGGCCAAAGCTGCCGGTTTTGGACAGATAACTGGTCTCCTCATGGATGCTTGAGATCATACTTAGGTGTGCAAAACAACTCTTTCCTGGGAATCCCTACTAATGCAACTTTATCTTCTCTCTCAAGCAACAATAACTGGCTAGTTTCTCCTGCCCGTTCTGAATCACAGGTCAATCTTCATGTTGCCTTAACTTCATTAACTCTTACTGATGATGAGGATTACTATGAGTGGGAAATCGATGGGAAAGTCTCTAGCAAATACAGCATAGGACTTGTCTATAAGAAGCTCAGTGAGGGAGATTATCCTCAAGTGCCTTGGTACCTCTCTGTCTGGAATAAGGGAGGCATTCCCCGTCATAGTTTCTTGGCCTGGCTATTTGTCTTAAATCGTTGCCCAACAAAAGATAGACTACTCAACTGGGGCCTCCAAACTAGTCCAGCATGCCTTCTCTGCAATCAAGCCATTGAATCCCGTGACCACCTGTTCTTTGATTGTTCTTTCTCCTGGAGCTTGTGGGGAACATTAGCATTGCGTTGTGATCTCATACCGGAACGCCGGTGGGAACGGGTTTTGACTCTCCTCCAAACTCTAAATAGGCGCTCTCCGAAAGGCACTTTAGCGCTGCTTTGTTGGCAAGGATGTATGTATTGGACCTGGACAGAAAGAAATGCAAGACTGCACCGGAACACTTTTCGATCAGCAGACAATATTTCACAACTTATTGATAGGCAAATCAAGGATAGGATACTAACCTTCAGAGAAACAAATCATGTTGCCTCCTCTTGCATGATGCAACAATGGCTATCTTGACTCTCTCTCCCTCAGGCTTTTGTCCCCTTTATCCTCTCACGCCATCTCTCCTGATCATTTCTCGCCATCTCTCCTGATCATCTCACCCTCTCCTTTACTCTTCGGACTTTGGTTCCTCCGTTCTCGAAACGTCTCTTTGTTTTCATTATTGGGTCGATCTTGGGTTTTAAATTGATAACTGATGTGGGCTTTAACTGATGTGGGTATTTATTTGTAGGTTGGCCTAAAAACTACTTAAGCTCATGCTTGTATTTTTTTTTCTTTAGCATTTAAATACGAAAAATTAGTTCAAAAAAAAAACAATGAACTAACTTTACCCGATAAATAACATCATAAATCACTTTTTAAATGAAGAAACACCCGCCGGTCTTGGCATATGGTTCCCAGAATTTTTGAAAAAAAATTGCTAAATATTAGACCTCTAAATTATCTATACTATTAAATCATAATCCATACTAAGATTTTGCCCCTATCTTTTTGTAATTATTTACAAGAGAATGTCATTCCTTTATTTGGATACCATAATTAATTAATATTAATCAAACAATTAATTTAGAAAATATTTCAAAACTAAAAAGACAATTAATCATGTATAATTTTTCTTATTTATTATTTATTTTCAAAATATACCATTGTATTTATTATCATAATAATTATTTACAGAAATTTCCAAAAAATATATCCACTATAAATTTTATATAATAGTTTTAGAGATTTTTAGTGTTTTTATAAATATTAAACTAAAAACTATCTATATTTTTATTAAAAATAATAATGAAGATTTAATAAGTTAAAATGTTTGAAAATGAATATTTAGTATGTAAAATTGATATTATAAATATATTTATAAACAAATATCTATAACAAATAATCTATTAATGTGTATAAACTCATTTAATTTAACATATCAATAACATTTTTTGGAAAATTTTCAGAACAATATGCGTCCATTAATCACCGTACATAAATTTATATATATACGGCACGATGGTAGGTGTTTGTATATCTTTACTAATCTTATTTGTTACACTTTGTGTTAAGCTACACGGTTTTGGTGATAAGTGGAGTGATTTATCTATTTTATATATTAAATCTTTTTTAATTACTAATATGAGACATTTGTTTTTGATACGTTCACTCGAGATGATGATTTATTGAACACCATCGTGGAATGTGTGGACAATGATCGATGGATTGACTTTAGGCTGGATCCATAATGGATCAGATTAGATTATTTGGATCGAACTTTGATATAATTTTATGTTGGAAGTCCATCGAATTTAACACTTTGAACACGTTTCAATTTACTTGAGATGATTCAAACTCAATCCCAAGTCATCACTATCTTGACGTCTAGGGGCTCTTCCGAATAGGTTGTTGTTCCACCACTTCCTCTGGTTTGCTTTCCTATCACCTGAAGCTCGTCCGATCTCTTACTAAAAGCTCTGACAATAGAAACCTATGAGCTGTCAACTGAACGTTTCTCCGGTTCAAGATGGTCTGTTTTCTGGTTTCTTAGGACCCAGGAAATCGTGTTGTTCTTCAACCCCGTTATTTTCATCTGCTTGAACCGAGACAAACTTTTATTCGCCACTATATAACGTTCTTAGTTTTGATTGAAATCTATTTTCAACCAACACTTTGAATCGCTGAAAAACTTCGGAAACTTGTGATTTTCTTTTTAAAGGATAAAACCAAGTATATCTAGTATAGTGATCCACAAAAATAACATAGTACTTGAAATTATCGATTGAAATAAGAGGCGAGGTCCAAACATTTGAGAAGACAATATCAAGTGGTGAAGATGATGTAAGAGTTGAAGTTGAAAATGGCAGCTTGTGCATCTTATTAATAGAGCAAGCGTTACAAGGCTTGGTCAATAAAACATTTGAAGACAGAGGTAAATCGAATTTTGAAAGCATAGTTTTTAAAACAGAAATCGCAGGATGGCCTAAACGAGAGTGCCAATCCGATAAAATAGTAGAAGTAGATGAAGCATAAGATAAAGATGGTGGTTTTGATGTCAGGTGTTTAGGCCAAACATAAGTTCCACCCTTAGGTTTGCCTTCCATTCGAAGAGCTCCCGTATTCAGATCTCGAACCTGAAAGTACGTTGGAGTAAAAGTAACAGCCACACCATTAGTTGAGCATAACTGAAAAACCGATAGTAGATTCTTGTCTAAAGCAGGAACACATAAAACATTATCAATGAAGAAGGGTGCTTTGAAAGAGGGAAGAGAACAAGAACCAGTATGTGATATATTCAGACCCGAGCCATCACCAAGAATCACATCATCACCACCATTGTATGGAGCATGAAGTGATAAATTGGCTAAGTCAGACGTCATGTGATGCGAGGCACCGGAGTCAAGCAACCAGGTTGAGGAGTCACCATTCATCGTTGCAACATGAGCCCTTGGCTGCCATGATTGAGGAGGAGGAGCTTGCTGCCATGGCTGAGGCGGATTCCATTGGGGTTTGGAACCTGGTCCACGTATCATACGGAATTCAGGGCAGTATTTAGCACTGTGGCCCTGTGTTCCACACGCCTGGCATCTTCCAAGATATGGACGTGGTGATCTGTTGTGGGAGTGCTGGTTCGCAGGGTTCCTGTTGTTGGAGGTGCGATTGTTGTTGGGTCGCCATGTCTGGTTTGTATTGTTGTTCCTGAAGCGAGTATCTGTTGCGTTCGCTGTGATCGGCGTCTCCGGAGACGTGACTGAAGCTTTACAGAGAATCATTGCCTCTCTGTTAAGAAGGCGCTCATGGAGTTCCGCAAAGGATATTGTTGTGTCTCTGCCATGGATCGCGTCAACTTCGGGCTTGTAGTCCTCAGGTAAACCATTGAGAACGTATTCAGTGATGTCTTCTTGGTCCATCGGTTTCCCAAGCTGCGCGAGTTCATCTGTTTTGGCCTTGATGCTCCGTAAATACTCAGAGATAGTTTTGGTACCTTTCCTGGATGATTGAACTTGGAGTTTCAGTTGACGTATATGTCCACGAGTCGGATTGCCAAAGGTTTGCATAAGTAGGCTCCAGATCTCGGCTGTCGTGGTGGCGCTAGAGACCAACGGTTGCAATGGTGTGGAGATAGCTCCAATAAGAGCACTATAGAGAAGCCTATCTTGTCTTCTCCAAGGAGCATAGGCAGGGTTTGTTCCTGTTTGGCCATCAGCGTGAGTTGCAGTAGGGGACACGGCAGTCATGGCGTCAAGAAATCCATGTAATTCCAGACCTTCAAGTAGAGCACAGATCTGTTTGCTCCACATGAGGTAATTGGTGTTGGTTAATTTGGTGATGTTTGACATATTCACGTTAAGCAAGGTACTAGCTGGATCTCTGGTGTTAAAGACTGTTGTTGTCTCTGCCGAAGACGTAGGGTTTGGACTGTCGTGAGCCATTAGGAACGTGAGAGAGACAGAGATTTAAGAACAGAGAAAAGAGAGAACAGAGAGGAGTCTGAGAGGAAGAAGAGGTAGAAAAAAAATATAAGGATCTTCTATTGCTCTGATACCATATTGAGTTATGGAATTGTGTATTATTAACGTTGAGCAATGCTCTATCTTTATACATACAAAGAGATGATATTTAGGAATGAATATATATGGAGAGTTAATGAGAATGATATGAGGAATATACGATGGAGTGATGGAAGTCTTTCTATATCTTACAGATGCTACTCCATTCATGTCGGATCTCAAAAAGTGTATACTGAGATTTGAAGATTTGTGACCAGAGTGTTTCTTGTGCTTTCATAAACACTGACTGCAAATATTTTCCTTGTGCATCTACCCTCGCTTGTAACTACCTTAAAAAAAAGCCAAACGTTCAAGTTTCTAAAGAAAGAAAGCTCTCGTTGTACATACTGTGATTCATCTAGAAGAACAATTTTATTACTTCGATTTGTTTGTGAAGCTTCCATTTCTTTGGCTTCCTTTATTTGCAAGTTTCTGCTTTATGATAGGGAAGAAAATAAATTCAGGGAGGTTGAAATCTAGCTATGAAAACAGAATACTAATTATTTTATGATGACAATTTGTTAGGTTGGTCATCGACGGTGGCAATAATTTTTTGTTGATCTTCCAAATCTTTTTGACTCTGACATTCTTGGGATTTTGCAGTTGAAGAAACTTAAACATAACAGAACATAATTAACAAACAATTATCAGGATATCAAACAACAGTAGTAAATCTAAATATAGCACATCATCAGTAATCAAAGAATCTCTAACCATCTTGCTTGCTACGATGGAATGGCTCACTTATCCAGTCTAAAGAGTAAGAAAGAAGAACAAGAATCAGCCAACTTAGAGTTTGTAAACTGCAAGAATTTGAGTTAAAACGCACAGACAACAATATTTCTTATCAATAAAGTTAGTCTCTTTTTCAGCAAAAATAAATCTTATATAATAAAGGAGACTTTTCTCTCTTTTTAGGCTATCCACATCACCAAAGAAGGATGGGGCATTTTATGCCACCTGGCATTACATTCGGTTTGGGCTTTATGAGAAATCTATCTCATTTTTTTGCGTATGGGCTTTGTATGATATTAGCCCACAGAATATTAGGTTATCTCGTCGTCGTCGTCTTCTCAGATTCCAACTTATGCGCCCATGTCGAAAGCCATGAATTACCTCACCAAAACGTCTTCTTCTTCCATTAATGGGTACTTTACTCCAAGCCTTAACGTGGTTACCCCACTCCTCCCACTATCAAGCATTTATTCGATCTCATCGCCTTCCAGATTAACCCACGGAAGCTGCTTGAAGCTAAAAGAGAGGGAGACGAGAGATGGGGAGAGAGATTTGAGTGTTGTGGAGGATATGGAAGTGAAGGGTTAGTTTGTGAAAATGGAAGTGACGAGGCGGAATTGGGAGCGGAGTTTGGAGGATGGACGGTGGGTGAGAGGAAGGAGAGTTGATATTGATTCTCGCTATCGCAAGCTTGATCGCTGTTTATTGGATTACTAATCACTTGGTAAGTATTTTTCTTTCAATCTAAGAATCGAGATCTTCCATGTTTTTTCGATCTATATTCAAACTGTTGAATCGATTTGGGAAAGTATTAACTTGTTTATGGCTACTTATCTCTATATTGATTCAATCCTCCATGTAAATGTATGAACTTTGGTATGTCTTTTGTCATAGGCATAAGCTTTGAATTCATTAGATCGAGTTATGTATTTGTTTGTGTTTGTAGGTAAAAGAGTCACCTTCACTATAAGAAGAGATGGACCATGACTTGGTATCAGCAGTAACTATTAAATTTGAAAAGTAATTCTATCGAACTAATACCTCAGGACTTAGTAGCAGCAGTGTATCTTTGTCTTGTGGCTACATTCATCAGCAATGCTTTGGATCTATAGCTCTTGAAAAATGAACAATTCAGTCTCCAAGTTGTTTTCGAAGAGGTAATAATTATGTCCTCAGATTAACCAGTGAAGTTTGTTATTTACACAAAATAACTAGGTGAGCTTTGAATATGTAGGTCACTCTCTCATAAAGCCAATCAGTGAAGAAACTATCGACGAATCTGTTCCTTAATGCAGACTTACCGGCTTATGCTATAGGTGATGACAACGTCTGATGCAAACTATTCTCAACATCATGGGGAACGTTTGAGTCCTTGAGAGAATTACCTTCTCCGGAATTTTATCCAGTTCTAAGTGACAATCACTTCTATTTATGCGTGCAGGTTAGTCCCAGTGCATCTACATAACTAATAAACAGAAAATTATATAGCTTGATAGTAAGTGTTGTTTGTAAATGTTTATGAAAATTATATTATTTTCTTAGACAATAACATAACTTTTTTTTTCTGTTTCATTACCTACAAGACGTTTGTCCAAGCAGTAGATATCTAAATTGTTGTTTGCTTTAATTTGACATCTCAATTCCGGAGAGTTTCTCGCCGTCAAACAGGTTAATTTGAAAACTCTGTATCTGATTTTGAATACTGTAATCTTACTTGCAATTTTTTTTTAATTTCCCCTTTCTCCCTTAAGTTTGATTCCTATGATGATTTTTTCGGTTACCAATGGACTCTCGAAGCTCATTCGTTCTGCATCCCATTACCTTAATTTATTTATTTACTCACATATTTTTTTTGTGTTTACTCTAGCGTTATTGTTGTTGTTTTATTGACTGGATTTTAGTTGCTAATAAATATACATGTTTTTTGTTAATATTGTCCTCTGGCTTTTCTTTCATCACATTATCTTAGTTATTTATTTCTCTAAAATGAACTGATTTGTGTATGGCTTTCCTACTTTGGTTCATCATTTTAGAAGCTGGCAAAGGAAATTAAGCTCTCAAGAATCACTCCCATCCAAATATAGTTGTAAGCAATAAAAGCTTTTATATTTTTTTCAATTGTTTCTTTTGTAACTCTTTTATTCTTTTGTGTGCATTAAAGGTATTTAGGCACAGTGACAATGAAACTTTGAACATTCTTTTTTGAAAAAGAAGAAGAAGAAAGGTTTTGGAAAACACTATTTTTTTAAGTTTGGTTTAGGAAGAAACACTCCCAACAAATTCTAATCAATAATATTTGTCGTTTAAAAATGATGATGTGCATGCTTATTAATTAAATTTAAACTAATAAATAAAATTATTTACATGGATTCACACACAACATTATTCCTCACTGCATCACTCGAAACCAACACACATATTACCAACTCTAAGCCAACACACATATTACCAACTCTAAGCCAACTATTCTTTTGTAAGACCTAACAGAAAACACTTCATTTTTGCTTACCTAATTTGAGTTAGAATTTTACCTGGTTTCTTTTGTTTTTTTCATCAAAGATATATTTATAAATAACACGATACATGATGAAAACCCATAACCCAAACCATTTACAACAAAATTTACCACCCATTACAAACACCCACATGATGGGGTTAATAGTAATCCAAAAAAAATCAGATATTCACAATCAAAAAATACACCTAGATAGGGGATCCAATTTTCTCATAGTCAAAAAGCTTGGCAAACCAAAAGGGATGCCTACTGCAACATAAAATCTTACTTGGTTTCAATTACAATAATTATATAAAGGGCATATGAGATAAAAAAAAATGCAGAAAAGATATTACAGTATTGAATAAAAATCAAAATATAGAAATATTTATATACAATTATATTAATTTTCTGTAAACTCTAAAATATATAACAGTGTAATTTCACCTCTCTCCACATTCAGGTGAGAGGGTAAATGAACTCAATAATGGCTCATAAACGAACTTAAAGAAACTAACAAAAGATAATAAAAAAGCATCAACAAAATAATATATTTTAGCTTTTTAATAAATTCCGTTTGATAATAGAAAATAATGAAATATCAAAAATAATACAATAAACATTTAATGAAATACATAATATAACTTAAAATAGGTAAAAAAAATTAGCTAACAAACAATAAGTTATTGAAAATACATAATATCATCTAATAGTACATAAATTTTATAAATAAATAAAAACTTTTTCATAAGAAAAAAATTAATAAAACCTATTAATAATAACGAATTATCAGTTTCATCAAACTCTTAACAATGAAAAATAAAAGAATGAGTCAATTTAATTAATATTTTTCCTGTTTTTAACAAATTCAAACTTAGAGTAATTGGAATTTAATGTAAAAACAACAAAATGATCTATAATCAATTTTTCAAAAATGTAAAAGAAAAGTAACAATATAAAAAATTAAATAAATAAATTAATGAATCACATACTATAACCAAATACATGGTATAATATAAATATATAATTTTCAAAATAATCCTTTGATCCATATGAATAAACATCAAGAATATTTAAAAATATTATTTTTTCACAGTTCATCATAGTACGTCAAAGCAAATATTCATTTTTTTAATCACTCAAAATCAAGATACATAAAGCTAACAAGACGCAAAAAAATTAAAATAATTAATTTATTTATAATCAAAATAATATTTTTAAAAATAGACAAAAATGATATAACTAGATATAACAAATATAAAATTATCTTCAAATCTAAGTTCAAAACTGATATATATATATGCACAATCTAAACAAAGCAGACAATACAAATAAAGTGACAAGAATTTATGAGTACAAACAAAAGTACATGACTTAATATAAAACAAACATATCAAAGGTCTAGACTACCAAATTAATGTAGAAATTTGCCCACTAAAAACATCTCAACAATTATAACATTGAACAACTAAAAGGAAAAATTAGAAATAAAAATGAATAATCACATATAATTTACACATAATATATAACTCAACCATTCTAAATATAATATTAGTAAATATAGAACTTTCCGCGCGAAGCGCGGACCAACCACTAGTAAATAATAAAGTTAATTTCTCAAAAGAACCTGTAAATGATTCTTGAGATGGTACAAAGTAAGCTTAGGAATCTCCATAGTCCTCATTAATGATTTTACCTAAAAAACCACACATAACAAAACAAAAATGATTTTACCAAAAAAAAAACAAAACAAAAACGAGAATTCAAAAAATAAATAAATAAGACCTAACTACACAAACTTGACTCCTTGATAAGGTTTCAAAAGGACAAATGGAATTGAAACAGATCTGTTTGATTGATTAACGGTGTTGATGTATCTGTGATGAAGCTCATGACTCTGTCTCAGTCTTGGTTAGATTCCTTTGCATTGTGATTCTTATCATTATCCATGTGATGTTACAACAATCAAGAATGGTTCAACAAAAAAAATTTACATTCTACATAACCAAACCAGTCCTCAGTTTGGATTGCAGGCTGCAACTCGCTTGGATGAAGCTAGAATCGCTAATAATCGCCGCAGCTATATGGCAATGAATTCGTTCCCGGCCTTGTACACACCACCCGTCACATTATGGGAGCTGGTCATGCCCGAAGTCGTTACCTTAACAACAAGGATGGGGGTGTCGAAGGCAGGGTTACTGACTGGAGTGAAGTCGTAACAAAGTATCTGTATTGGAAGATGCGGCTGGATCACCTCCTTTTCAAGGAGAGCTAATGCTTGTTGGGTATTTAGGTTTGACACAGTTTCAAACCCAAAGCTTATGAGCTTATTATCTTAGGTCGGAACAAGTTGATAAAATATTGTTTTACGCCTCCATGTCCCTCTCATATGGCGGCATTAGGGCGTAAGAAGGAAAGAGAGAGATGAGGTTTCTCTCACTTTTTTCTTGGCATAGTGGCCCCCAGGAGGAGGTCCGCACGACGGGCTATTAGTTCAGTGGTAGAGCGCACCCTGATAATTGCGGCGTTGTGCCTGGGCTGTGAGGTCTCTCAGCCACATGGATAGTTCAATATGCTCAGTGCCTGACCCTAAGATGTGGATCATCCAAGGCACACTAGCATGGCGTACTCCTCATATTCGAACCGAGGTTTGATTAACGGCGTTGAGATGAATCTGTGATGAAGCTCATGACTCCATCTCAATCTTGGTTTAGATTCTGTTGCATTATGATTCTTATCATTATCCATGTACTGTTACAACAATCAAGAACGGTTCAACAAAAAAAGGGTTTTATATTCTATATGTAGTTGTTGGAGTCTTCCCTTTCTTCTTGCTCTTTATACATATTATTCTAACACCATATCTACAAACATGAGTGGGGTTCTGTTGGAGAAGAGAATATATGCTCTCTTGACCAGTGGTGGACCTAGAAATGAACTTTACTAGGGTCACATACATATGATTTTCAGAAAACAAAGACAGAATGGTGACAGTGGAGATTTGATTAACGACGTTGATGAATCTGTGATGAAGCTCATGACTCCATCTCAATCTTGGTATAGATTCGTTTGCATTGTGATTCTTATCACTCACTATACATGTGATGTTACAGCAACCAAAAATGGTTCAAAAAAAAGTTTTATATACTACATTTAGTTGTTAGAGTTTTCTCTTTCTTCTTGCTCTTTATACATATTATTCTAACACCATATCTAAAAACATGAGTGGGGTTCTACTGGGGTCACATACATATGATTTTCAAAAAAAGAAAGAAAGAATGGTGTCAGTGGGGGCTTTGAACCCTGGGTTATAGGGGGTCATAAGGTATAAAACAACCACTTCTATTACAGATTCTATTACAATTTCTTTACAATTTTATTTATCTGACTTTGTTACAGGTGTCAAGTGACCCCAGTTGGGACTTATTGGGTCCACCCCCACTCTTGACCCTTCCCTTTTTCTTTTATGATTTTATTTAATTTTACCTTTTCAGATTTTACATTTTAGAATTTGACTATTTGTTTCCTTTTCCTTGAATACATCTTACAGCACCTCAATGAAGTTCTCAACCTAAAATTTTCAAAACACACATATATATATATATATATATATATATATATATATATATATATATATTTAATTATAAAATTTGTAATTTTACGAAAAGATCTAATCTAAAATTTTTAACAAAGTGTAACTTTTTGATATTTTTTAATTGAATTTTTTGTGTAACTTTTACTTCTTTGACTTGAAGAGGTTAGACAGAATCTTTGATGTCCCAAGATCAGATAATAACAAAGTTTGTACACTTTAGGTAATGGTCTTTACACATCTCTCCTAATGGACACTTAGTTATCTTGTATCACACTTCTTACGGTCATCTCAACCAAATAATATTTACATGAATACCATCAGAAAATGGGCTAAGGATTACGCACACAAAACTGCTCACAATAAATAAATATTTTAAACAAAACCAACATTGGTCTTGGGTATATTAATCGATGGCCAGGCTCACAAATTTCATCCAAATTAGCAGATTCCTTTTAAAAACGCTAAGAGTTGGGGGTATTTAACTACATATCGTTTATAATTTGAGATAGTTATATGAAAGCTTCATTAGAGTATACTACATCATAAAATAAAACGCTAACTTTTTTTTTTTTTGATGACTATGGGATCCACCAATCTCGATTGATGGCTAACCCATGAGGTCCGCGTGCACACCATTTTCGGACGGTGACCAACGGGAATCGAACCAAGGACGCAGAACTGAAGTTCTCTAGGACCGTCCGCAGCCAGAACCACTGGCCCAATCCCGTTAGTTTAACTTGTGGCGAAAACTTTGTAAATTTCATATGGTTGTATGAAAAACTGTAATCTACTAGGACTACATAAGTAGCAAATATTACTTACAATAATAGCCAGTTAATCGATCAGCTTATTTTATTGCAACTATAAATCAAAAGGAAACCATGCAATAAATATTTAATTTCATGCTTTTAAGAATTCCAACCAAAGCATATAGAAGCGCCTCCATCGCGTTTAGCACGACAAGGAGCTGATTCATAAATGTACCAAATACATTCTCTGCAACTCCCAGCTTTACTGTATATGTTGTCGTCTCTATATGCACTGAAAATATCAAATGTTACCTTGTTTTGGGGCCACTCGAAACTACATGTGTACGTCGTCGTTTTACGGAAATTGACACGAAACCTGAAGTCAAAGCTAGCTCCGTATACGAGCTCTTTTATCCCGAGATCTATCTTTTTGTTCGTGCAATGCACGATCAACGTTGCATGTGTGGTCAGTTTGTTTATAACTACGACATGTTTAGGTGACCAAGGAAAAAAATCTTCGGTGGAGGAATGGTTTCCTAAAGATGATGGTGTTTGGAGGATAAATAAAAGTATGAACAGCAGCACTAATATGAATTGGTTATTTTTTGGGGAAGTCATTGAGGGGATTAAAGAGTTTGTGAAAAGATCATTATTATATTATCTATTTGGGAAATCTTATTTATAGACGTCATGTAGGTATATTTTATTGGTAGAAACTAGGTTTATATGTATATATGGACAATATTACTACAAATAAATGCGTATATATTTTTGATCAATTATATATATATGCGACATAATCACGTAAATGCGTATAATCTTTTTGATCAAATAAATGTGTAGAATCAGTTAAAAAAGTGTAGAATCTAAACAAGTTTTAATAATTTAGTTAATTACTAGTAGATTAAAGATAACATACTTTGTGTCCTTTCATTTATTATTTTTGTAAAGTTAAATGTTAAGAAGATCTGCTCCCCAAGTGGAGTTTTAAGTTTCTACACATTAAAATTTATGAATTTTACAAAAAAAAATGTAATAGTAGATTTTCTCAAGAAGTATTTTCACATTAAAATTATAAAAAGAGAAGGATGATAAGTGATTCGTATTCAAAAGCATTAAATTTTCTTAGATACTCTTGCATGATTTGTCACTCCTTAACTAAATGTACTTAGGCTTTTTAGAGGAAAAATGCTTCTAAATAATTTAAAATTAGTTACCTTAAACAGAACTTGAAATTGTGATCGATGTTTATCATTTACAAGAAAGAAAGTAGCCAATCGGCTCTTAGAAGAATATATAAAAATTATACTTCCTCTGTTTCATTACAAATGTCACTTTAGGTTTTTGCACACGAATTAAAAAAACAATTAATTTTTCATATTTTCTATATAAAAACACAATTACCTATACACCTAACCATATTTCAACCAATAAAAATAAACTGCAGCATAAAATTAATAAATTTTGCATTGAAAATCGAAAACGACACTTATTTTGTAACAAAAAAAATTCTTTAAAATGACACTTAATATGAAACAGCGAGAGTAACAACGTTAATTATGGTATGAGTTAAGAGAATTTTCGCAGTAGTTGTTAGGAAATGAGAAACAAAGAATGTAACGATGAACTAACTTTACCCAATGAATAACATCATAAATCACTTTTTAAATGAAGAAACACCTGTCTGTCTTGGCATATGGTCCCCAATTTTTTTGAAAAACTTGCTTAATATTGGACCTCTAAATTTGTACTAAATTGGCTACAACTCTTAATTTTCAGAGCCGGCAATGTGATCTACCTTGATTCTTTAAAGCCATCTACACACAGAAAGTGAACCGATTATGTATCATCTATACTATTAAAACAAACTCCTTACTAGGATTCTTTCCTTAGTTTTTGCAGTTATTTACAATATCATGCTACTTCCTTATTTGAATTTTTTTAAAATTAATTTCGATTTAAATCTAAATAAATATATTGTGGCATTTAAAAGAAATCATTCATGTATATTCTAATCTTTTTTATATTGAATTAATAATATCTAATATAAAAGAAGTAGCAAAAATAATATATATTTATATTAATATAGTAAATTTAATTTTAATTAATATCTTAATATTTAAAAATAACCAAATGATTACCCTAAAATATTTTTAATTTTTAAATAATATAATAGAATCAGAGCATGTATTTGCCGAGAACGTATATTTTTAAATTAAAATCTTAGCAAACCTAATATATTAAAGTTAAAGAACTTTAGACTTATAAAGACCATTTACCCAATAATAACGTTTATACAACTTAGTTATCATGTGTATCAGACTTCTTACAGTCGTCTTAACCAAATAATATTGTATAAACACGATCTGAAAGTGGGATAAGGAGTACGTACACCAAACTGATCATAGATCGATTCAACCTGAAAGCTTTTAATGAAAGCTTGTATATTGTTTGATCAAAATAGATCGATGTACAGAGATTTATATCTACGATACAGTTAGAAAGATATCCCTATAATGTAGGAGGATTACAAGAGAATGTAAACAGCATAAGAATATCGGTAGAATATTCTTTCACCCTCCCTCAGTCTGGACGTTGGATTTTCTAACTGTCAAGCTGTGTTTGAAGGAGTTGAATAGTGACGATGGTAGCCCTTCGTGAATATATCTGCGTATTGATAAGTCGATGGCACATGGAGCACTTTGACTTCTCCTAAGGCAACTTTTTCACGAACGAAGTGGAGGTCGAGTTCAACATGCTTTGTACGTTGATGTTTTACCAGATTAGAAGCGAGATAAACGGAGCTTACGTTGTCACAGAAAATCAGCGTGGCCTTCTTTTGGGTATGTGAAGTTTAAGGAGCAGGTTACGCAACCAGCACGTCTCAGCCAATGTATTTGCGACTCCACGGTACTCTGCTTCTGCACTAGAGCGAGAAACTGTTGGTTGCCGTTTCGAAGACCAGGAGATCAAGTTTTCTCCTAGATAGACACACTATCCTGAAGTTGAACGTCTCGTATCGGGGCATCCAGCCCAGTCAGCATCAAAGTATGCTGTGAGGGTGTCTAGGCGTGATTTGTAAAGCTGAATTCCTTGATCTTTGGTGCCTTGGAGATATCTGATAATCCGTTTTAAAGCTGTCATGTGTTGGACTTTGGGATCATGCATAAAGAGACACACTTGTTGTACCGTGTATGTGATGTCTGGTCTAGTGAAAGTGAGGTATTGCAGGGCACCAGCTAAGCTTTTGTAGGTAGTTGGATTATCTATTTTGTCTCCAGCGTCCGAAGATAGTTTGGAGTTGATGTCGACTGGTGTAGAGACTGGCTTACAGTCGGTCATGCCTGCCTTTGAGATCATTTGAGATGCGTAGTGTTGTTGTGAGAGTAAAATACCAGCACTGTTGTATTCAACTTTAACGCCTAAGAAGTAGGATAAGCGTCCCATATCAGTCATAGGAAACTACTTTTTAAGGGACGTGTTTATTCGTTGGAGCAGAGTTGGTGATGAACCGGAGAGGATGATATCATCGACGTAAAGAAGAAGATAGGCCATGTTTTGTCCGCGTTTGTAGACAAATAACGAAGCATCTGATTTGCTGGTCTTGAATCCCATACGGATGAGATAGTTGATGAAGCGTGCATTCGAAGCTCGAGGTGCCTACTTGAGACCATAGAGGGCCTTTTCAAGTTTGCAAACATGATGTGGCTGATCGCTGTCAACAAAACCAGGGGGTTGATGCATATATATTGTTTCTGAGATCGTACCATGGAGGAATGCATTCTGAACATCAAGTTGATTGATATCCCAACCGCAACTGAGAGCTATGTTGAGGACTGTTCGGATCGATGCTGGTTTCACAACGGGGCTTAATGTTTCATCATAATCTACTCCAACTTCTTGTGTTTTCCCGTTAGCCACCAGTCGTGCCTTGTTTGATGTGTGTACTCCATCTGCATTATGTTTGTGCTTAAACAACCACATAAAGTTAATAACATTAGCACCATAAGGCCTAGGTACTAGCCTCCATGTCTTATTCTTAATTTGAGCATCGTACTCTTTGGTTATCGCAGGTTTCCAGTTCGGATCAGCTAAGGCTTTTTGGTGGTTTGATGGGATTCTAGACGAGGAAGAAGTAAGCAAGGTGAATATTTTCTTTGGCTTTACTATCCCAGCCTCACCACGAGTTTGCATTCTAGGCTGTGGGGCCATATTTCGTGTAGGCTGAGGTAGTGAGGAAGACGATGATACTTGGTCTGTAATTTGCGGAATCTGTGTTGCAGAATTTGACTCAAGTATGGTTTTGAACAACGGGGAAGTGTCCTCCGTGTTGTCTAAGAAAATATAAGGGGAGCTAGTTTGAGAGGCTTTTTGAGCAGCTGGAAAATTTGTTTCATCAAAAATCACATGACGAGAAAGAATTATGCGATTGGATTTTAGATCAAGACAACGATAACCTCGGTGATGAAGGGGATACCCGAGGAACAGACATGGTGTTGAACGAGCTGAAAGCTTATGAACATTGGCGTGATTGATGTTGGGGAAACAGAGACAACCAAATACTCTTAAGTGATTATAAGTTGGTGGACAGCCATTAATGATAGAGTGAGGCGTTTTGTTTTTGATTGCTGAAGAATGAAGAATGTTCAGCACGTGAGTAGCGGCATGAAGCGCCTCAACCCAATATGAATGTGGTAATTTTGCTTGAAAGAGGAGTGAGCGAATGGCATTGTTAATTGTTCGGATCATTCTCTCTGACTTGCCATTTTGTTGAGAGGTGTGAGGGCAAGAGAAGAGAACATTGATGCCATTTGCTGCGAAATGCTCCAAGAACTTAGTGTTATTGTATTCACCACCATTGTCACACTGGAATGCTTTTATAGAAGCTTGAAACTGTGTTTTCACAAAAGAAGAAAAGTGTAAATATTTTGAGAACACATCATTCTTATTGCGAATAGGATATACCCAAAGATAATGAGATAAATCATCAAGAAACAAGACATAGTATTTAATTCCACTTAAGCTTTGAACCGGAGAGGTCCATAAGTCTGAGTGTATTAAATCAAATGGCTTGAAAGACATACTTTGAGATTTTTGAAAAGGAAGTTTGAGTTCTTTCCCCAATTGACAAGCATTACATAGAGGTAAGCTGTCTTTATTACAATGCGGAGAGTTTGTAGAAATGATTGAACGCAGTGTCTCATTATTTCCATGAATCAACCTCTTGTGCCATAAAAAAGGAGTTTCAGCAACGAAGGTGGTATGCTGCCGAGTGTTATTGAGAGATGGAGGCACAAGATAGAGGTCGCCGGTGGAATCACTGCGGAGAATTTTTTTCTGCGATTGAAGATCCTTCACAGAGAAACCAAATGGGTCAAATTCAACGGAACACCAATTATCGGTTGTAAACCGACGAACATATATGAGATTTTTAACAATTTGAGGAGCAACAAGAACATTATTTAGAGCTAAAGGCCGAGATTTTGAGTAGATAGAAGATTGGCCGGTAAAGTTAACTGAAATTGAGGAACCATTACCCACGATAACCTGATTTCCGGTGTTCGAATTAAGAACATATTGGAGGATACCTGAAGACGAGGCTAAGTGCGAGGAAGCCCCGGAGTCCATGTACCAGTTGGGAGAAGGTTCAGCTAAAGACATCGTGTTGAAGGACTCAGCAAAATCCGTTGTGGGTTGGTAGTTAACCTCAGCAATGTTAGCGTTATGCGTGCTGTTGTTGTTGTTGGGACGAGGTGAAAACATACGGGGGTTATAGCCGGCTGTAGGGTAAGGCATCCATTGTGGTTGGGGACCGTTCTGCCAGTTTGCGTAGTGACCATTCCATAATTGTGGTGGTAAGTTCCAATTGTTGTATTGGTTTCGGTTCTGAAAATTGTTGATGCGACCTCGACCTCGACCTCCACGCCTGTTTCCTCTGCTGTTATTCCGGTACTGATTTCATGGCTGGTTCTGTTTTCCATCATGATTTGTAGTGATGAGTGCAATAGAAGATGAGGAATGATCGGTGTGACTTCTGGTGCTTTTTAGTGGTTTCTTGAGTCTCGTTTCCTCCATTTCGAGCATGTTATGTGCCTCATCAAAGGTTGGAAAGGGTTTTTGATGTTTGATGACATTGATGATGTGATCAAAACGCGCATTTAAGCCGTTGAGCATGTACATAACCAGAGTCTTGTCGCTTACGGGAGCATCAACGTTTTCTAGAAGATCGGCAATGGACTTGAGACTTTGAGCATATTCCTGGACGGATAAGTCTCCTATCTCCTTTGTACGGAGATCGTTGTCAAGTTCAATGGCGCGGGCTTCTTTATTATTTCAAAATTGGTTTTCGATTCGAAGCCAAAAGTCGCGTGCAATGCCTCCGGTTTTGAAACAGGTTTTGAAGAGCGGAGGTGACAAGGTTCCGTAGAGCCAAAGTTTGACAAGGCCATCCTTCTTTTTCCAGGGTGTGTCGTCATCAACCGTAGGATTTGATGAGCCATCGATATGTCCTTCGACATCGAAGGTGAGGCAATGAGTCATGAATAACTCTCTCCAAGCATCATAGTTGAAAACATCAAGGTCAAGCACAAGAGATGTGTGACTTGATGTTAGTCACTCCGAACGCCCGCTCAATGCTTGCCATTGACGACAGTACAGATCGTGAGTGTAGAAAGAAAAAGAAAAATGGATCAGATGAAAGTTAGCTCTGATACCATGAAAGCTTGTATATCGCTTGATCAAAATAGATCGATGTACAGAGGTTTATATCTACGATACAGTTAGAAAATATCCCTATAATGTAGGAGGATTACAAGAGAATATGAACAACATAAGAATATCCGTAGAATATTCTTTCATTTAACTCGTTGATAAAATCAACCGTCCACCCGAATGGTGGTGGACTAAGATCTAAGATCTATAGGCTATGATTTATCCAACCACTTTGATTAATTAAGATCAGTATGCACAGATCCCTTTTTCGAGTGAGCCGGAAGCGAAGGGACGATAAATAATAATCCCTCTGTTACAAAAAGATGCATATTCTAAGAAAAAAAATGTTTCAAAATGATGTATTTTTTGTATTTCCAATGTACTTTTTGTCAACTAATAATGAAAAATTGTGATTTTTAAAAATATTAATTACATTTCTTGAAGTTTTATTGGTTTAGAAATATATGAAATATAAAGTTAAAAAAACTATGCATTATTAATTAAGTTTTAATGTATTTTATTAAAAAGTATGAAAAACTTAAAACATCTATTATTTTGAAACAGAGGGAATATTTTTCAATTTCTATTTCTTTGATTCCTAACAACATTAGAATCTCGGATTCATAACTTATTTTATAATTAATCATTGACACAACATATACTGTATTATATGTATTAAACAAAAATGACATTGGCCTTAATTCATTCGTTCTCTCTTATTTTACTCGGTAAGATTTCATCCAGATATTCATTCTAAAAACACTTAATACTCTCTCTGTTTCAAAATATTTCATGTTTTAAGATTTTCACATATATTAAGAAAATTTAAAAAATTTTGATTACTGATACATTATTTTTTGTAACTAATTATTCCCTATAACTTTTAACCAATAGAATTTTAATAAATACTTTGGAATTTACAATTCACCATTAATTGTTGTATTGAAAATATAAAAAATGAATCATTTTGAAACAAAGAAAATTTCTATAATATGGAACATTTTGAAACAGAGGGAGTAGTTTTTTTTTTCCGACTAACGGCTTAAAACCACTAATAGTTGGAGGTATTTATCTAAATATCTTTTAAAGAGAAATTGCTAATGATACCATAAGTTAAGAGCACATTTTCAAAAATATATTAATATTAAAGTGTACATTGTTTAGGGTTTAGTGTTAAATGCATGGTTTTGAAAACCGGATCGGACCGGCCGGTCGAACCGGTCCGACCGTGACACGTTAAAGAAACCGAGTCCGGTTTGATTTAAAACTCGTATTTAAGAAAAACCGATAAAACCGGTAAAACCAATGACCCGAGTCAACTTTAAAACCCGGTTCTAAAAAATTAACATATAAATAATGTATTTTCAACTGTTATTAAAACTTAATATTTCATATATAATTCTTATTTTGACATATTAATAAAATCTGAGATTTTAGTTGTATAAATAAATAAATACGGTAATTTAAATAATCAATCGTTTGGTTTTTATCGATTTCAGTTTTACATAGTATTCACTTGTTTTATATATAACTAGAGTTATAATTATTGTTCATTTTTCTAGTTAATAAAGAGAAAAGAAAATATATTATATGTATAATTATTTTTAGACCTATATAATGTAAATATATGATTATATATATTATTTTTTTAAAAATACAAAACCCGGTCCAACCAGTCAACCAGTAAGTATACCGAGTCGGTGTCCGGTCCGGTTTTCAAAACATTGGTTAAATGAGTGGGGTTGAGTTTCTAATTTTTTATAAATGTTTAGAAAAATTAATTAAATCTATTTTCATCATAAATTTAAAAGTGTTTTTGAAAATAATCATTCATTAAAAATAAATTTGAAAAGTGGTATCAAACTTGTGTTAGTATTGAAATTTCCCCATAGTTAAACGGAAAATTCATTGGACTATATTTAATTTAGAATGAAATAAAACGCCAAGAAACAAGAGAAAAATTTAAGAATATCCTAAATTAAGTATCACTTTTCAAAAATATACTCAATTAAATATATATGAACATTTGGATTACATTTTAGTGATTATTGTTTAGGGTTTAGTGTTAAAGCCGAAAAAGAATATGATTGAGTTTCTAAATGTTTTATAAATATTTAGAAAAAAAATAATTAATCTATTTTCATCATAAATTTATAGTATTTTTAAAAATATTTATTTATTGGTAAATTTGAAAAATAGTGTAAAAATTATGGTACAACTGAAATTTTCCCGAGAAACAATCCGTATATATTCCAAATTTTCATGCATGGTTGTAGCAAATATACAATAACAGCAATAGCCACTTTATCTGCTTATTTTGTTGCTATTATACTAGTATAAATCAAAATGATACGAGAAAAAAGGATGCACTAAATATATTTAACATCCCAATCAAAGCACATAAGAACATCTTTATCCCTAGTTTTTTAGGGATTTCGTGGGTTTCACTGACATGTGGGACATGTGAATAGTGCAATAATAGCTTCTTAAAACTACTAAATAAGAATTATATTTGGAGGGTTTCTTATATTGCTTGCGGACTCTACTGACACGTGGCGACTCACAATTAGAAACCCCAAATGGGTTCCAGGGTTGATGATGAACTAAGAGGGCCTCCATCGCGTCTAACACGACAAGGGGCTCCTCCAAAAATGTCCCAAATACATTTTATGCAAACTCCACGTTCACTGTGTATATTGTCGTCTCTGTCTTCCCTGAAAATGTCAAATGTTTGCGTGTTGTTGGGACACTCGAAACTGCAACTGTACGTCGTCGTTTTAAGTAGATTAACATGAAACCTGAAATCAAAGCTAGCTCCATAGGGGAGCTCTTTTACCCCCAAATCTATCTTTTTGTTCGTGCAATGCACCATCAACGGTGCTTCTGGCTAGATAATAATTTGGTTAATAATTACAACATGTTTAGGTGCAAACGGAATAAGTCCATCGGTGGAGGAATGGTTTCCAAAGGATAACGATGTTGGGAGGAGGATAAATAAAAATGTGATAAGCACTAATATGAAGTGTTTATTTATTGAGGAAGTCATCACTGAGATTAAAGAGTTCGTGAGATCGTATTTATAGATATACGTAGTAATGTTTTTACATTGGTATATAAACATAAGCATGTTTATATGTATGGACATAACTAGAAGTAATTGCATATAATCTTTGTTGATCAAATACTTGAGTAGAAAATCTAGCTTTAACGTCCTTTCATTTGTTATTTTTGTAAAGGAAAGTTTTAGGACCATCCCCTCCACAAGGGGATAAGCAAGATCTGCACATTATAATAATAGAGTTTTTTTTTTAACAATAGAGTTTCTCGATAAGTATTTATATATTAAGATATTAAAATTTGTAAAAGAGAAGAGGGATGAAACATGGCTCTCATTCAAGAGACACATAACAGTTTCTTAGGCCATGATTAACCCGGGTCTCTTAAGGTGGAGTTCTTAACGTAAAATTTGTCTTTTTAATTTTTTTTTTTTTTTACATTTTTCCCGTTAAGAGACGTCTCTTATGGTTCTTATTTAAGAGACGATTCTTAGGTTTTCTTAGTTAAAAGCTAAGAAACGTCTCTTAGAAAAGTTAAGAACCCAACCTTAAAAGACCCCGGTTAATCCTGCTCTTAGATGCTATTGCAGGATTTGTCACTTTAAATTGGTTCACTTTTTAAGTTTAATTACTTAATTAAAGAAAATTAAACTACTAATATTTTATTCATGAGATATTCAACATGGATATGTCACCATTGATGATGCTTTGAAACTTTTGAAATCTTGTTCTAAACATAGTACACTTTCGTTTTCATTTAACAGTTTTTAGTTAGAATTCATGATCTTTTTAGTTAGAATTCATAATCAGTAACTTCTTACCCTTTGTTAAATAGACATGTACAACATTCCTCCATCTGTTTCATATCGAGTGTTACTTTAGCTTTTTACATACATATTAAAAAAATAATTATTTTTACATATTTTTTATATAAAACATACAATTACCTATATACCTAACCATATTTCAACCAATGAAAAAATAAATTGTAATAAAAAATTAATAAATTTTGCATCGAAAATTAAAAACGACATTTATTTTATAACAAAAAATTCTCGACAACAACAATTGATATGAAAAAAGAAGAAATATTAATTAATAGAGTTTTGCATGTAGTAAAGTTTGCATATTTATTAGGTTCTGATCTTATCCTAATGGACATTTATCATGTATCACAATTTTATACAGCTCAATAATGTTATAAATGGGATATATATGCTTACATTAAAATTTTGAAGTATTTTTAAATGCTCCATTTTCTATTGTATTCTCACAAAATACAAAATATTCATATGTATCAGTATATGTGGTGGATCTACAAATGTCTCTTTATTTATTTATTCTTCTTTCTTTTGAACAATTCATGATTGTTGTACATAGCTTTGTAGGTCCACCACAAACATCATACAATCTCGTTTCGGATTTGGAGAGAATATAAACAAACAGAATGAAATGTCATGGTTATATGAAAACTCTATAACAATTATGTGAAAAGAAAAGTGACATATATGTAACAACAATTTCAAACAATTAGAAAGATTTAAATAGTAAACATATTTCCCCCCCTTGATATGAAATAAACATAGGATAAATATTTTGATATGATTAAGAAGGCCATGGAAAACAGAAAGGAGAGCCTCCATCGCGTCGAATACGACATGGACCTGACTCAGATATATACCAAATACATTCACTACATCTTCCACATTTACTTGTTGAACTATCATCCCTGTCTGCCCTAAAGATATCAAACGTCCTAACTATTCCTGGCCACGAGAAAATGCAACTATAATTTGTTGTTTTTTGAAGATTAACACGAAACCTAAAATAAAAACTTTGGTCAATTAGGACCGATCTAACCCCCAAATCTATCCCTTTGTTCGTACAGTGCACGAGCAATCCAAACTGTGAGACCAGTTTGTTAGTGATCACAACATGTTTACGTGAGAACGGCAGTATCCCATCCACCGATGAATTGTTTTCAAATGATAACGAAGTTTTGAGGATAGTTAGAAGTGTTATTAGTATGAAAATGATGTGGATGTTTGATGAGGAAGCCATGGATGTGTTTCACTGATTTGTAATTATATGGTTTTCTTTTTATGAAAAATAGTATTTATGTATTCAAAAATAATTATTATATATCCTTAAATTCTCTTCTCTTTTTTTTTATGGGGATACCAAATTTTTCCGTTTAATTAAAAAAGATGTGAAGATCTGAAAGTGATAAGTGATAACTTATCAATACTATTAAGACATTACTAACAATTAACCTTACTATTACATGTTATATCTAGGATTTTCCATTAAATTTAAACAAATATTTTCTTTGCATTAATGACAATTCTATCCTATTAAAATTGTTCAACACATAAACCATTTAAACCTTGTGGATTTGTGACTGTAGAAATTTCGATGTAAAATAATATGTTGTAGGTGATTTAGTTGTAGCTGTAAATCTATTGATGTAGATTTTTGCAGAAATTTTTGTAGTTATGTTGGGTGTAGATATTTTAAATAATATATATGAGATATGTGATGTATATATAATATAATTATTGTATATTAATTAAAATACTTTATATAATAAGCAAAATCTAAATTATCAAATTTTGTTATTATTTGATGTAATATATAAATGACATTACGTTATTTCAAATTTTAATATTTAATAAAATTATTCAGAAGTG
>CAJHQQ010002750.1:0-58430 GCA_905132885.1 Moricandia moricandioides
CTGGCTCAGGGATATATCCCCCTTGGCATCTAACTTATGACCTGCTACATTAATCGGGGAAACCATCTTTGTTTATGTGTGAATGGTGTCATTCGACACATGATTAGTGATATAGCCTATTTATTACCAGTTTTAGGCCATGTTATGAGCTCTATTTAGGGTCTATTATGTGTGTCTAGGATATTTTTAAGGTCTTCACAGGTCCATGTACGTGTTGGAGATATATGGAGATACTTGGAGCTTTTGGAGCATTTAGAGTAGAATAATCCGTAGCTGATCATTGAGAGAGTCGAAATACAAGACTGCTGTCGATCGATGACACTATATTGACGTCTACCGATGTTACATGACCGAAATCAATCGACGCTAACCACTTGCCATTGATCGATGACCAATTCGCAGACAGCTGATTTCAAGCCCAAGTTAGAGACAAGACACAAGATTACAAGTTTACTCCTGGACGAGTTTTGACCTAGAGTTTAGGGTTTTATATTTATACTTTATGTATGACACCAAAAAAGAAAAGGCAGACGTACAGAGACGTACGGTGCTAGGTTCTTTAGTATTCTATTTAGGGAGAAGATTCATAACTCCCTATGGATATTTGTATTGTAACCCCAATGTTTTATCTATGCATTATATTCATATTATTATTCTTACTTTGATTATGTCTGAGTAGTTATCAACTAGATTTAGGGTTGAATGATAACAATCATGGATTATCCCAAAAGTAGGATTGCTAGGTTAAGTTAATATCAATCAATTGAGTTATGCTTAATGCTTGCATTATAGAGTAGCTAACTAGGATCTCGAAAGTAGAACATGGATGACTACGAGAGTAGGTTCTGTTCCATAATAAACTCCATTGAACTAGGTTTTTAGGCGCATGCGATAGCTGGTCTAATTAGCTTGGTGAACATATCAAATCTCGTTCACACTTCCTTCTGATTTCACCGTCGATCGACACCAGGCCTTAGTCATCGATCGATGGTCTTTCCTTTTGCTCGCGTACGAGAGTTGGAGTTAAAAGGGTCAGAATAGTTAATATTTGAGTTCTAGAATATATACATATTCGTGCTTCTTATTCCCTATAATTCATTAAGCTTAAAACCCTAGATATATTATATTTATATTTACATCTAGTTAGTTTAGTAGAATATTTCCATATTTACATTATTAGCATAATTCCATAATTACATTATTAGCATATTTCTATACTACATCTACACTCTCCAATAAGGAATATTTCCTTAAACTGATTACTTGTTACCAATATATATAATCACCTAGCTTAACCTTTAGGAATAAGAGATCTATTGTGTATCATTGTTCTCTGTGGATTCGATCCCTAAATAATACACTTGATCTCTCTTGGCAAGAGTATTGTTTTGTATGTTAGGATTAAGGGTTAATTTGATAGTTAATTGTATAGGATAGTTATACCCTGTTAGAACAATAAACACCACCATGTCAAATTTGGCACCGTTGCCGGGGAACGTTGATCACCATTAGATTTAGTTTCTAAGGTTTATTCTAGGTTTGTTTTACTTTCAAGTTACTGATTTTTCTTTTCCTTTGTCTTTCAGGTGTATGCAAAAGAGTACAAGGAGTAATGAAGGACAAGAATCACTATTCTCATACCCGGAGAAACTCGAACGTACGATCCACAAAGAAAGACGACAAGCATCGATTGACGGCATACATTCAGCATCGACCAATACTTCTTTACGGATATCATCGACCGGAATCAGAACTCTAGCATCGAACGACATTGATCACTTAGCATCGATCGACATCATCTCACCCGCATAGATCAACGACAGCAGACGAGTTCAGATGGTTGCGCCTATAATTGTGGTTCAGAATAAGATGGAGAATTGCATGACCTCAACAGTCATTTGCGCAATATAGCAGGTCAAAAGATAGACGACTAGGGGGCTGTAATCCCTGATACATAAGCAGAAGCAGACGCTGCAATAGCTTAACCTGAAACTAACGCCCAAGCTGCTCAGAGAAAGCTAGCTGGCGACAACCGTCCAGGCTAGTTCTACGCCAACATATCCGCCATTTGTCTTCCATCTTTTTGGAGAAACGATTTTGAAATCAAGCCCGCTTTCTTCAAACTTGTAGCGTAGAAACCTTACATGGGTTGCGACATGAGCACCCTATGGATAATCTGAAGCGATTTGAGGATCTAGTGACTGCTATTAAAGCTAATGGAGTCCCTGAGGACTATCTTTTCTATAAGCTCTTCAGGAACTCACGTGCTGGAGAAGCTTCATATTGGCTTAAGAAACTACCACCATGAACCCTGACATCCTGGAATGACATCGAAAACACTTTCTTGCGTAACTTCTTTGATGATGCAAGAGCAGAGGATTTAAGGAGCAAGATTGCTACTTTTTCACAAGAACCTTAAGAATCTTTCAGAAACTCGTGGATCAGATTCAAGTCATACCAGAGAGACTGTCCACATCATGGGTTCAACGAAGTGCAACTTCTTAGCACTTTCTTCAAAGGTATTATATTACAATATCAGACGGCTTTAGACACAACTAGTAAGGGAAACTTCAGCACCATAAGCCATGAAGAAGCTACAAGATTGATTGAAAATCTGGCATCCAGCAGTAGCACCAAGAACATCGATTTTGAGAGAAGGAAATCGGCTCCAGCTATGAGCAAGGAGCAAATTGAAGAGGTCAAGGCAAAAATGGATAGTGTTCAGAGATTTTTCAAGAAGCAGATTACTTTTGCGGACACAGAAGCAATTGAGTATGGAGAAGATGAGATTGATGAATAAGATGTAAACTACATTGATGGGAATTGTTTCCAGAGACAAGGGAATTCATGCTTCAACAGGAAATCCTATAGCACTGGTCAAAGGAGTAACTTTAATCAGAATTTTCAGCGAATTCCCTTCAACAACAACATGACTTATGGATCTACCTGCTACCAGAATCCTCCTCAAAAAATTTAGGGAAGAAAGATTGAAACGATGGTTTACAGAGTTTTAGAGGGACAGCAGAAGATAACTGTGGATTTCAATGGGAAGATAGATGGTCTGTACCTCAACCTCAATACCAAGTTTAAAAACTTCAGCACTCATGTGAAGAAATTCGAAAATCAAGTGATGCAAACAAGTGAGACCATTAAGAAGCATGAGAGCTAGATTAAGGAGAAAATCGAGGCTGGGCAAAGACACCACGTCAATGCATTGATTGATGATGATTTCTGGCAGGAAATCAAGAGAGAAGCCCCAAGATAGCGATTTTCGTGTGGAAAATTCGGTATCGCTAGGCACTTCTAATTCGCATCGACGGTGAAACCTACAGACTCAGTGGCTTCGTGTGAATCGACAAACATCGATCGACACTGTTTTCGTGACATCAATTGACAGAGTGAAAGAAGAATCGACCGATAATACACACTTAGCATCGATCGACAGGAGAGTAACCCACTTCGACTACCAAACCTCAATGCGAGCTTGATTGTATGTCTGACCGTGACAATTTCATAACAGAATACAAACACATGTAAAGCTATGGATACTGATAGAGAAGATGAGGGACACTCAAAGAGGAGATAAAAGATCCCCAAACATCAACGGAGAGAAGCCAATGATAAGGAGATAGATAGCTTTGCTAAAAGAGTTTTTAAAATCTCTCCAGATATTTTTTTTTGATGAGGCTTATTATACTCAAAGATTGTGGATGTTTTTAAAGGAAACAAGGGAGACAAATGATGGTATAGAGATAATGTTCAATCACCTCAGAGAGAAGATGAAGCAGAGGACATGTCTATAGAAGAAAAGTGATCCTGGAAAATTCGTGGTTTCGTGTTTCATCAAAGGAAACAAATATCTCAACGCCCTTTGTGACACTGGATCTCCAATGAGCATTATGCCAAAGTCAATGGCAGTAGAGCTGAACTTGAAAGTGGAACCCTCCAACGATTCTTTTACATTCGTAGACTGCTCATGAGTGAACTCAGGAGGGATGGTAAAAGATGTTCCAGTGCAGATCAACAATACATTAGTTCCAACAGACTTTCATGTGATGGACATCAGGATAGACTGAAACTCTTCTCTACTACTTGGGATTTTAAAAACTCTTCTCTACTACTTGACATCAGGATATACTTTTACTAAATATTTTCTTAAATATTTTAAAAATAAATTCTTATAAAATTTCAGAAATATATTTTTAGGGTGAATTAGTTATATGTACATAAGTGGTTGAAAAATTAAGTATCTAACAATGTAAGGATTTTATAGGAAAATGGGTCAATTTGGTTCAAAATTAGATATAACAATATTTTTTGTACGTACTCGTTCGTTTGACGTGTTATGCATAACTAACGTAACATATATACTATATTTATTAAATAAATAGTTTAGGAAATTTGATCTATATCAAAATCACGTTTTTAATATTTTCTAAATTAAAAAAAGATCAGACAATTATAGATCTTCACGTGGAGGAGAGGGAGTTTTATATGATATTATACTTTTACCATAGAATAATAACTAAAGTATCTGTGAGATTTTCTATATATATATATATATATATATACATCAAAGATGTATTGTTTCTAGGAAAAGATGTGATTGTGTTGGCTCTAGAAGAAGATGGAGAAACAGGTCAAAGTTGTAAAAAGAAGAAGAGGAGGAGTAAGTGAGGAGAAAGAGAAGGGCCAGTGGAGAAGGAAGAGGAAGATGTCAAAGAAGGTAGGAAAAATAAAGAGAAAAAGAAGAAGAGAAGCAAGACCAACTACAAAATGAAAATCTTTCGTCTATTCTTCATTTTCACTAGATTGATTGCTATCATTGAGGAAGCTAACAATAAATCTTCATCACTGCTCGTTTTTGTTCCGTTGACATCCATCTTCATTTCACAAGATGTGTTTTGATTTAGAATTTTTCTATTGTTTTCATTTCAATCAACGTGAGTGGGCAGGAGAAAAAGAAAAATGTAATTTTATCTGATTATTTGATATGTATCATATCGTAAGCATAGTTTTTATATGTTTTATTTAATTAATGTTTTTGTATGTTATTTGATGCAATTTTCCATCTTTCTAAATTTGTATCTTCTTAGAAATTATAAATTATTTTTTTGGATTCAAGAATTCTTTCATAAATTTGTAACTAGATTTCTTGAATATAAGTTGTATATGTAGGAAGTTCTTACTAAATGTGTATGAAATTTTTGGAATTTGATTTATATTTATACCTATGAAAAATTACTCAATATATATACTTTTCAAAAAAAAAATTGAAGATATATGTATAACATCTTTATAAAATTTATATAAAATCCATGAATGTCTTCCGAAAACTTTAGA
Organism: Moricandia moricandioides; assembly: GCA_905132885.1. Classification (NCBI taxonomy): domain Eukaryota; kingdom Viridiplantae; phylum Streptophyta; class Magnoliopsida; order Brassicales; family Brassicaceae; genus Moricandia; species Moricandia moricandioides. The sequence goes on from CAJHQQ010002750.1 coordinate 5,344, forward strand.
AAGATAGTATACATATTTAATAATATCTTACGAGATATACATATAATTCAAATTCTGTAAGTATATATATATATATATATATATATATATATATATATTATATATATATATATATATATATATATATATTCATGAAGGTCTTCCTAAATATACATGTAAGAAGGTATTTTTAAATACCCAATTATGAAAGTTTTTCAAACTTTTATAAAAAATATTATACATGTAATCAATATCTTTCTGAATTTAGGAAGATATTATACATATTCTTGAAGTTTTCTTAGACTCAAATTCTAGAAGATATCTTACACATTCAGAAATATTTTCAATCAAAGATTATAAAGGAAAATAACTTTTAAGAAAAATAATTTTTAAAAGTTTGAAAAAATACTTTTCGTAAAATAAAAGTATCAAAAAATTAGAATTTTTTTCAGAAAATAATATTTTCAATTTTCTAAAATATTTATTTAAATATTCTATATTTTATATATCATTAAAAAATGGATATAAATATCATTTATTTATTTTTTTGAAATCTAATTTGGTCATTTTGACCTTTGATGTTTAGTTTGGGAACAAAATCTTGTTTTGAAGCCATTTCAAATATATATATATATCTTGATAAGTAATTTAAAAACAAATAAATTATAATTATTACTAAAATTTTCTGTGAGAGACTTGAAGTGTATCTAGCTGATAATGATGGCCTTATGCTAATGAAACTTATAAATACAAAGGTTGGTGAGATTTTTCCTATTTCCTGGTAGTTTGGTGAAACAACGAATCAACACAAGTTCCACGTTTTGTTGTGTTTTTCTTAAGAAGAAAAAGCATATAATTTTTTTCTCTAGATGTTATGAAATTCAATAAAGGATGCTCGCAAAAAAGCACAAATCAAACAATGATTCCTCTAATGAAAATATCATATGTGTGATGGACAGTGCCGGTCCTGATATGTAATGGGCTAAAAGCAAAAAAAAAAAAAAAACTAAGACTAAAAACTGCACGTAAGAGTATTGAACTAGTCATATTTAAGTGATGAAGGAAGAGCTGCTTCAGACCTAAAGTGAGTTGGCTGAAAATATACATAACTATTAATGGCTGGAAGCATATACTATCGGGCAATCGGGATCCCTATCGGGTTTTGGTTCGGGTTCATTCGGGTTTCCGGGTTCATAAATTTAACTGTCATTCAAATATGAAAAAAATTCAGGTTAGATTCGTTTGGGTTTGGTCGAGTTCGGTTTGGATTTAGTTACATATCTAAGATCCAATTGAATCCGAAATAGTTTTGATTTCGGATACTAATCGAATATTGATTCTAAAAATATTTAATTGTGTACTTGATTTCCTTATACCATTTTGTTGTCCTTAAAATAACTTTGAGATACTAGTCAATCAACAATACGACACTCGTCCTTAAACTATATGTGACAACAAGATAAATCATGATTCATGACAAAGAAAACCTTGTACGAACGAGAATCATACATAATAAGTTAAATTTAAACTTAAAAACAACATTGTTTAAATTTCAAAAGCAAACTTGTTCAAATTGAACTTAAAATGTGATTAGCCAAACCTAAAAACATTAATAGTGACCATATAAAATATATTAGATTAAGTATTTGAATTACTTATTCATATAATAGATAATTATTTTAGATACTCAATAATATCTTTGTCTATTTTGAATACATACAAGGGATTGAGATCGGGTTTGGTTCAAATTTATTTTTGTGATTTTGAATTTTCAGATTTTTCGGATACCCATTTGAGTTAGGATAAAACCTACAATATGAAATACCGTAAAAAAATCCATTTACTATTTATGTCGGTTCGGATCGGTTTGGATTCGTTTCTATCAACTCCTGTTTGTTTTGAAATTTTGAATTCTGTTTATTTTCGTTGCCCTACTTCCTTTGCTTCCTACCAGTGCCGGCACTGGTGCTGGACCGTGGAATACACTCAAAATTAGATTTAGGATTTACATAGGGTGTTTTGCAAAAGTGACTCAAAATTTCAACTCAAATGCAAAACTAACCCACCATTTTTTTAGAACTTTCACTTGCCTTATTCACTCTATCATCCTCATCTTCACCAAATATTTACAATCCATTGCCATCAATCCCCCAACTACAATGAACAACCAATTTGAAGGTCTTAATGGAAAAAAAATGAATTTTTCCCTTACTATCTCATTTGTTGTGTACTCAAACCACATCTCTTTCACTTTTCTTAAAAAGTCATTCAAAAAACTCAAGATTTTTATTCCAAACTTTGTAATGTTCATAGAGACGTCGAACCTCATATATCTTGGTCATTAACGGATTGGTAGCTTGAGTATTGAAGTTCTGTGTGCTTGGAGAAGCCTAAGCAAGTCATCTGACAGTCCAAGGTATGAAATCGATATTGTTTTTCAGATCTGTTCGCAAAGAAGACTTCTAGAGAAGTCTTCTGGTCAATGCATAGGTTAGTTTTGCAATTGACCTTTTACGTGTTTTGACTAGAAGACTTCCCCAGCAGTCTTCTAACATTCCTTTGATTACAAAAAAAAAAATAAGAAGAACCGAGAAGACTTCTCTACAAGTCTTCTCGGATAAACAGTTTGGTTTTGCAATTGACCGAAATTTGTCAGAAATTTTGACTTTTGTAGAAGATTTCCCTAGAGGTCTTCCGGCAGAATACTTCTAGGGAAGTCTTCTTTTCTATAACATGAAGTCTTCTCAGCGTCGCCAGAAGTCTGTCTGGGTTACTTTTGCAATTGAGAATTAATAGCAAAACATTAAATATTAAAGAGAAGACTTCTCTAGCTGTGGGAGATTAGTACTTACGGATCTTTTTTCAAAAATTCAATAGGCAACTTATTGTTCTTCTTGTCAACAGGAGAAAACGGATCATAGCCAAGACCAGCCTTCTTGTTCGGTACGATCACTTTGGCTGTGTTGTTGCCATGATAAGGAGACTGTTGTGATGCAGCAAGCTTCCTATCTCACTCACTCTTTCCCCTGAGGAATTCCATGGTAGCATCTTTCTTTACCCGACGTCTCTCTTCCTCCCTATCCAAGTCTGATGTGGTTGGTTCAGTTTTGTCCTTAATGACAACACTTGGATCTTCCACCTCCGGGACCCGAGGTGCATTGGTACTACTCATTTGTTTTTGGTCAGTGTCTTTGTTCAAACTTCATGATTTCTTCCCATTCACACTCTCACTCTGCAATTTCGAGTTTAATCCACATAAAATTAACTTAGCCAAAGGTTCCAATCAACAAATGAAACATATGTACCATCCATCCAATCAACAAATGAAACAAAATCCATACAAAATACAACTTTCACTTCTTATTCTTAGTATTCCTCTTCATTTTGATTTTGGGAGAGGTTTCAGTACTAACCCCTAATTCGTGCGCAGCCTTATCTGGTTCTGAAACTGTGAGTTGAAGTTCATTGTGGTTGATTCCCACCTTCTTCTCCACAGCTTCAATCCTATAGGCAAGAAGCTTGATCTCCTTTAGGCATTGCCCAAACCCATCTGTCATAACTTTCGTCAAGTTCTTGAAACTTTGTTCAAGATATTCTTTCTTAACCCCACTCCATGAAACAGAAGTCTCAGTACAAGCTTCATAACGAGCCTCAGAGACTGTACGAAGTTTCTTCCAGGGTCTTCTTTCTTCCTTGAAAGGAAGCTCAAGAGATTCATCCTTAACAATGATAACCTTTGGATTGGTCCACGGCTTAGTACTGCCCAACACTCTTTGCCCCACTTCATTTTACCTTCACCAACACACATGAGATTCACAAGATTTTCAACAGCCACATCGGTGTTATCATTGTCCCACTGAGGGAAAAATTCACCAATCTCCTTCACCACAAGGTTCACCACGCGAGTCTGCATAAAGTAATGAATATCAAGTTAGATACTGAGACAATAATCACTACCATACTATTGGGAATAATCAGACATACTTGTGTGCAGATACCCTCTTTAACAATTTTTTGTCCTTTATGTTCCTTATAAGCCAGCAAAGGAGGACTAGGTTTGTTTCGTATGGGCTTTCCATACTCCGCAGCAAAGTCGGGCAGAGCGAAGTACATCCAAACTTGAAGTACTTGAACAAACCCATCAATGGTATAAGATTTTGTCAAATCCTTAGCCTTCACAGAGTCCATAAGGATCTTAAGCGCCAATCTCCCCCATGGGTAGGCCTCGAAGTCTTCTAGATTCATCACTAGCCTGGCAGGACTAGCCCGTGTAGCGGATGTGGACTTTCGTCCTTCAATGAATCATGTGTAGATGGCTAGGTATCCCAACCTCATGCGGTCATCCCGAGACCACTGTCCACATCTCCCACACGCACCACTATTTGCTGGGAGCTTGGACCAGAATCAATATCAACACCCATCAACTCCCATAACCGATACAACTCCTCTATCAGCCCTATATGAGGATTATCCACATGCTCAACATACTCGCAGTTAAGACCGGTGAGATGTTCGAACTCAATGAGTGAAAACCTCACTGGCTCTGAACCAATGAGACTCCAAAGCTCGTACTTCTTCTTGACATCAAGCTGAAAACAGAGCATATAGTGAACCAGCCTAGAAGCTCAACCAAAGTTCAACTCAAAACTTTATGAAGACTCCCAACCTAGAGTTCCTCAGCTCCTCCCATTCATCAGCATGGAGAGCATCCTTCACAGCAGGAAGTAATCTGGGGTCATCAGTATGATATTCAATGCTCTTCAATGGAAAGGGCTCTTCCCCTAGGGTGAACAACCTCTTCGGGAGTTCTGTTAATTCCATTTTATAGCCTGCAAACCATGACAAAACAACATCTCAAACATAAAACAAACACACCAAGAGTTCTATACTAACATCCAAACTGTGGAAGACTTCGGAAGACTTCGGAAGACTTACGGAAGACTTCGGAAGACTTACGAAAAACTTTGGAAGACTTCGGAAGAATTACAGAAGACTTCAGAAGACTTACAGAAGACTTAAGGAAGACTTACCAAAGACTTATAGAAGACTAATCAAAAACTTACCGAAGACTTACAGAAGACTTCATGGAAGACTTACGGAAGAATTCATGGAAGACTTACGGAAGACTTCATGGAAGACTTTCGGATGGCTTCCATTAAGTTTTCTGGATGACTTCCATGAAGTCTTCCAGATGACTTCCATGAAGTCTTCCAGATGACTTCCATGAAGTCTTCCGGATGACTACCATGAACACTTACGGATGACTTCCATGAAGACTTACGGGTGATTTCCATGAAGACTTACGGCAGACTTCCGGGAGACTTACGGACAAATGGGTCAACTTGAGGTCCGAAAGGAAATAAATAGAGGAAGAAGTCACGGGGAAAAAAGAACGGTTTCAAAACTGAAATAAAGAGGAATCGGTTAGTCAGAAGAAATTCGTCGAAAATCGTCATAGTAATCGCCTTAGAAGAAGAGGCTAGGGTTTTCACCAACTTTTTTTTTCTGAAACACCGAAAAGTGAAAAAAAAAACAGTGAAAAAATACTATTTATATGTACGGTAAATTATCAGGTTAGGTTATATATATTTTGGTTTTTTCAGTTAATTTCAAATTGAAGGTAAATTTTGTTCGAGTTTGGTTTAGAAGACTTCTTGAGAAGTCTTCTCGGAGTCTTCCAAGAAGTCTTCCATGAAGTCTTCTACTGCATTATATGTTAGAAGACATCCCGGGAAATCTTCTGAAAGTCTTCTGAAACCCTAAATCAATTAACTAACCAAAAACACTTTCTTAAACATAAAAGAAACTTAGAAAGTGTTTAAAATCATCTTATTAGAGGATCACTAACACATATTCGTCAAATTCAAAAAATAAAAAGTTAAAAAGATAAGATTTCAAAATCTACGCCTAAAACTACCTACAATACTATAACATATGTTACTAAACCCTAAACCAATGAATATCATGACTCATTTTACATTAAAACATCTAGGTTGAAAATAATTCAATTTTAGTTGATATAAATTTACATCATTTACAAATGTTTGTGGTTACATGATTTCTATTTTCCCCCATATAAATATATTTTATAAATTTTATAAATTATTTTTAAGATTTATTGTTTGAGAAGACTTCTCACGCGAAAAGGTTATTATAGTAAAATTGAATACAGTTTTTTTTGTTTGCTTACAAGGAGTTTGTTGTATTTTCACTAGCCTTTTGGGTTACTTTTGCATTTGATTGAATTTGGGGTACACTTTTGCATTTGAAATTAAGTTTTGAGTCATTTTTAGCAATTTCCCCATTTATCTAACATATTGAACAAAATACTATTTCTATGTGATTTTAGCATAGCACAAGGGTTTCTTATTATAATCAAAGTCGATACAATGGCGAAGAACATAATGTATATGATTGTAAGTGAATTCAAGTGCAAAAAAGGTATAGTTTTGGTATCTGAAACTTGGATCTCCTTTTATTTCTCATTAATCTTCCTTTAATAGCTGGTTAGAAAAGAATTTTAACTGAGGCTTGATCTCCAAAGTATATCCAACACCATCAATGCCCTTTTTAATGCCCATATCACCTTTATGTTTTTAGTTGATTGTTCAGGTCAGCATGGACTCTTTTTGACTTTGTGATGACATTTGTTTTCCTTTTGTTGATCGTTTTATTAATGGCCTTAAATATTTTAGGCTGGATCTTTGAACTGAGTTTGGAGTGGGGTGAAACCCACCTCTAAAAGTAACCCCCCCCCCCCCCCCCCCTTGAGTCTAACGTGTCTCAGATCGTCAGCCGGTCGGATTTTCACTCTAACCTTGGTGATGCATTTGTGACCGGTGGTTTATGATTTTAAAACTCGGTTCAAGATTATGGTTCTCTAAATTCATTGATAATTTGATTATGCACTTTTGATTGATGAAAATTAAATTCTTTGATTTTCCCTTCTTCGAAAGTGAATCGAATTTTCATGGCAACCATTTCTTTTTCATGGTTTTCGATTTTGAGATATAAATTCTTTGTCACCCTCTTTCATTCTTCACTCTTGTCATTCGAAAGAGATCGAAAGTTTGTTTCTTTCTCTCTTTTTATTGCTTTTGTAAATTTTTCTTAGTTTGTCGTTCGTTACTAATGTTGGTTTTGTTTTGGACAACACATGGTTTGGGTGAATCGCCTTCGTTTGCATTATGAGCGGGAGTTTGACCTTGCTTTGGAGAAGTAGGCCGCCATCAAGAAGGGTACTTCCCGTCACTTTACTGAGCTCAGGACCGAGGGGGCTAAGAACCAGGAGGCGTCTAACCGTAATGTGGCACTGGAGGATAAGCTCAAGAAGCTAGAGGCTGAGGTGAAGGCCAAAGAGGGGAGGATTACGGAGCTCGAGACTGCTGATTTTGAACATCGTGTTTGTATGCAGAAGGTACAAGATTCCTTGGAAAGGACTAAGGCAGTGGCTGTTCTTCGTGAATCTGAGATAAAAAAAATCTAGCATACACCTAGAAGGAGAGTAACAAGCTCGATAATCGCGTTGAGATGACTCTAAGAGTTCACAAGAGATGTTTTAAAGGCAGAATGCTTTGAGAGAAAAAGTTGGTTTGGAAGGCTGAGAAAGGTGACCACCGTACTGCTGCGGAAAAGTATAAAGCTCGCTTTGACAAGATCCAGCATGCTCTTGCCAACTCAAAGGTCAACCAAGAGAGCGCCATGTCCGTTTCTCAGGTGATCTTCCAAACGGGACTAATCAAAGAGTTGATGCATATAGGTGTAACGCCCCAACCGCCCGCGCCCGTTCACTCGGCCCGTGGGCCCCATCCCCTTCTAACGGTCGGTGCATAAATTTTCCAAGGCTCGAAATAATTGTTTACTGCCCCTGCAATCATCACCCAACCCTTTCCTCGTATTTTGGTCTCACTCGCACGGTATCGCGAATCACTTCTCGATAGGTCACCCATCCTTTCACTACTCCAGCCCAAGCACGCTTAAACCTGGAGTTCTAAACGGATGTGTGACAGAAAAGGTAAGTGCACTTTGATGACATAGGCATCAAAATCAATTCTCTTAAGTCTTTCCATATATCACAGCTCGGGACGTTAAAATTCACACCCTCTCAAAGAACGCAACGTCCTCGTTGTGCCCCACGACAGGTCTCAAGACGCCTCTCTGGTCAGAACCAAGATGGCTAACCGGCTCTGATACCACTTGTAACACCCCAACCGCCCACGGCTAATGGATCACCCACACGCGCTCACTCGGCCCGTGGGATCCATCCCGTTCCAAAGGTTGGTACGTAAAATTTTCAAGACTCTAAATCATTTTTACTGGCCCTATAATCACCACCAGACCTTTCCCGGTGTTTTGGCCTCACACGGTATCACGAATCACTTTCCAATAGGTCACCCATCCTTTCACTACTCCAACCCAAGCATGCTTAACCCTGGAGTTCTAAATGGATGTGTGACGGAAAAGGTAAGTGCACTTTGATGACAGAGGTATCAAAACCAATTCTCTTAAGTCTTTCCATATATCACAACTCGGGATGTTACAATAGGTCTCACGGGCTTGCAGGCAGACCGCGAGATATGGGGAAAATATCTCAAGGAGTTTCAAGTGGGGCTTGACGGCATGGATTTCGTCGAGCTTGATCTACAGACAGAACTTAGTGTTTTTTCTGTTTATGATGGCTCAAATTTCAAGTATTTTCCACTGGCACTGATTCTTGAGGTAGAGCCTACTAATGCTGAAGAGTTTAGTACATGAGTTTCTGAGGTAGGGGCCGGTGCCAAGACCGGTGAGGATCAAGCTGAGGATCCTCCTGCTGACCAAGAGACGGGTAATACTAAGGAGCCTCTAGTTTTTGATCATTTTGATTTGAGCCTTCCTCTTCCCTCCGCTTGTTTTGAGCCTTCCTCTTCCCTATGCTTGTTTTGAGCCTTCCTCTTCCCTACGCTTGGTTCGAGCCTTCCTCTTTGCTCCTCTCTTGATGGCTCGGCCACTTATTCTTCTGATGTTGCTGAAGGAACCAAAGGATATCCATATGTGGCCTTTTATTTTGTTGATGTTTTTGTTTAGAATTTTTTAAAGTTCCTGAGAGGGTTTAATCCCTTATTGCTTCTTTAATTATCGTACAACAATTATTATTTATTTTTCCAAGACTTTATTGGATTTAGTTATAGATAACACCGGTGTAAGAGAGCTTGCCTTACATTGGGCGTTTAATAAATAGAGAGAAGAGAATTCGGCTTATCTGGTATCATAATAGGTTTTAGGTGCGAGGATTCGGCTTCCCATGTACCCACTTGACCGTTTTTAGGAGGCTCGGCGTCATCTGTTACCTCGAGTGTTTGCAGAAAATCATAAATTCATTTTTAAATAGGCATTCTTAACCTCAAGTAGTGTGATGAGGGAACTTGAAAGATGTTTCTCATATCAAGGATGTCGTTTCACCAAGGCATATGAGAGATCCACAAAAAGGATCGGTTGTTTCTTGGACAGGGCACCGATGTGACAAGAGGGAGCTTAGGAGCCCGAGGCTAAGGAGCTTGATAATGTAGGGAGTAGCAAAGCTCGACTGAAGATTTCAGTGTTTGAAAAACTAAATTTTTATTTTGTTAATATCTACACCCAAAGTGGGTTACCTACGTACCTTGAATGGGATCAACCCTTGCCGTAGTTTACTTACAAAGTGTAGAGTTCAAGGAACATTTTTCAGCACGTCTATGGTAGAACAAGTTTTTATAAGTTTTTCCTTAGTTTACATGCAGTCTGAAATTTTGCTGCTTTGCCTAGAATTTTCTGGATTTTTGTTTTACCTTCAACAAAATCCTTACGTCATATGTCTTGGCTATTTAGCTCACCCGAGGTGTAGGATTTTGTTTTAAGGACCTCGTTATTTTATCTTCTTCCGCTTTACTATCCATGTTCTTGTCAAACTCATTGGCCTGAGCCTATAATTTCTATTTGGTAGCTTGATGACACTTATGTTTGTTTATGTAGCATAACCTAGCTGCCCTTCAGCTCCTGTAGATGGTTGTTACTCCTTTAAAGGTGGGAACTGGATACATTGATGATAAGTTGATGGAACAAGTCGCATGGCATTAATCCAAGATGCTCCGAGGATGATGTTATTTATCTCAGGGGGAGTCAATGATCTTGAATTTTGTATCCATTGTAACTCCACCGACATAATTTAAAAGTCTCATGGTCCCGATGGCTTTTTGCTATGCTCCGTTCAGGCCCTTCAAAGTTTTCTTATACGAGCTGATATGAATATCAGGGAGCTCCATATTTCCAAGCGTATAACTATAGATCACATTTACTGAGATATCAACCAATGCTCTAGTTACTTTGAAGTCAATGAACCAGTACATCGTTATGCGGCCAATTCAGGTTTTTGGATTCTTACTCTATAAACAACATAACTACATCATCATCTATTATTTCCTAGGCTCATGTAGTCACAAAGTTTACTCGTCAGCCATATCCTTTGATTGCTCGAACAGTCGTCGCATAATGGATTTCCTTATACTATCATGTTCTCTTTTTTGTAAAATCAGTGGTCCCCCTTGTCTAAGCTACTTGCTTCATGGTCTCGCTTTGAGGCATTCGTATCGATTTGACCCTTTGAAGGGGATTATTCATGCCGAGATCATTGTATCAAGGCACAACACATATGCCTTAGATACACAGACTAGTTGGAGAGAGCTGATCAGTATAAATGACAAGCCAGGACCCATATTTGATATACGCTTTTTGACTTACTTACTTTAGACCTAAAATACTCTCTTCAAGCTGTATTATCTTGTGTTTGTTCTTTGTATTCATCATATTCATTGTCAATAATATTAGTCTTATTTGAGAAAACTATCTTAGATATCTACTTACAAAGATCTTTTCCCACCACTCCCCTAAACCTTATTGTATTCACATTAAAATTCTGATTACAAGATTTAGCTCAGTCTGGCGATGTTTCTATGGAGACGGTAAAAAGCTATGTCTGACTCAAGAGCCTGATTAAATACCCAAAATCAGTGAATCCAACCACAACAACGCGCCAATCCAAGCCGACCATTTCATTCCAACTCAGCATAGCACCACCGCCACTAGAGAACCGAAAAATGCCCCTATAAACAACAAATCCCAGACATATGTTATGGAGAATTCTCTAGCCTTGAGTGAGGTGTATCTCCCTTTGGCTCCGATGGTAAGTGTTCCAATTGATCGAACCAACTCATGGGTATAAAATCCAAAAACACTCTGCTAGCTGCCAAAGCAAGGTCCAGTCCACAATCGACCTCTCTGATCCCGTTAATGAAAACAAACTAGCATATGTTACACTCGTTTATCAAACACATCGAAGTGAGACAACTTCTGGAACCTTCGAGGCTCTCCTCAAGAGACTGGAGCATCTTCTTGACATCTCTCAAGATCAGACACACAAAATGGGAACAGCCGATGGAGTTATTCAATTAGCCGATCCCAATATGCCATTCCGAGAACACCTAGACTTGTCTTCTTTGATGAAAAAACTGGGAAGTAGCATCGGCGCAGCCAAAGAAAGATCACGGTGCAAGTCGATGTCGCAGATCTCCCTCCTTTTGTAACTCCCCCTTGGACCACCCCGGTATTTGGAGTTGTTAATCGCTGTAACGATAGATCTACATCCCCCACCAGGCTGCGAGCCGAAAAGACGAAAATGGTTGGGAACATCAGAATTCGCGTCAAACTTACGTGCTCTGCGACAAAAAAAAAATCCCCTCAATAGTTTGATTTGTGAGATGATCGAACTCGAGGAAACCACGAGGATCCAGCTCAAACAACTCCGCTTAATGACAAAGTACTGCCAAATCCCTTGGAACATATCAATGAACATGGTTCCATCTGTCCTAAATCTCAAAGATATGTCGAGCAACCCAGTGTGAATCTATTGCAGATGAAATCAAGTGTCCACATGACCACTAGTTTGCCACCTGACATAAACCACATAATGGAAGAGTTGTATCGAAATTCGTTTAGAAACCAAATAGCTAACACACGTCTCAAAGATATGAAAAAATTAAATTAACTTTTAAGGAGATCGGACCCTAAGACCCATATATGTGACTTTAGTCTTGCAGTAGTCCAAACTCACCTCAACAACGAGGAAAAGAAGCGGGATACTATAGGATTTTGTGAAAAATCTAACCAATCCCACACTCGAATGGTTCACCGGCTTAGAGAGGAATTCCATAGAAAATTTCACTCAGCTAGCAACCACCTTCCTAAAACATTACTTTGTCTTCATAGAAGACGAATTCAGAAGGACCATTTTCTCATAAATACAAGGGCACAACGAGACATTTCGATTCTATATAGATAAGTTCAAATGGGTTAAACGAGCAGTTTGAGAGTTAATAGATTTGAAACTAAACTGGCTTAAATGTGTGAGAGTATAAACGTTCTTAATGTTACTAGGCTTAAAATGGGGAGGATCTGAGGAGGATCTAAATGGACGGGTCTAAATGGACAAGACCTAAATAGGTCTGAATAGCTTGTTTTAATATCCCTACGTGAGATGGCAACAAAAGTGACGTGGCCATTGATCCACTTGCTCTTCTCTAGTACTAACCATTACAATATTAGTTTTTGAGAAAATTACATATATGGACACTTTTTCAGTTTTCAATTACACAATAGAACACTTTCTGCTGTCAACACACTTTGTATGTGTGTAATGTCATTTTTTTCCTTTAACTAAAGACATCAAAATTTATTGTCTTTCTTTTGTCATTATATTATTTATTATAAGTTTATTTTTTCAGTACGAAATAGATCATACAAACCCACAAAAATTAATTAATTTTGAGCCCACTTTGATAGATCTCTGTTCCCAAGATTTAAAAGTTTATCTGAGAAGAATTTAGAGCCATCGATTTACTCAGAAGACGAGGTGTTGGAAGACATAGACTCATGTATTTGTTTGAAAGTGACCTTAAAAAGGATCAAAGAATTTCTTGAATTAGGGACTGATGCTAATTACAGAAACACTAATGATCAGACTTCTCTTCAAATCGAGTGATGGGATCTGCCGATGAAGGTTTTCAATCTCGGGCTGATAGCATCTTTGCATTCTAGTGTTTTCTCGATCTTTTTTTTTCTGCGTCGATGTTACGGAAATCGTAATCGAGCTCAGTGTGGTTTTTGCTCTGACACTGTATAAGCGAGAGTGGAAGCGAGGGAAAATGCCTTGTGGAGGCAGCAATGGAAGTGGCGGTGGATATTGGAGTGGAGGTTGTGGTGGTTGTGGATATGAAGACGACGGAAACAAAGTTGCTTACAGGGGTAGACATGGTTACTTGAAAGGAGGAGGTGGTGGTGGATACAATAGAGATAGAAGAAATGGGGGTGAGGGATATAGAGGTTGAGGTGGCGGTGAATACCGGAACATAAGTTGTGGTGGATATGGATACAGAGGTGGTGGATACGGAGGTGGTGGATACAGAGGTGACAGCCGTGATGGTGGTGGATACCAAAGTCGAGGTTGTGGTTATTATGGATACGAAAGTGGATACACTGATAATGGAGTAGTTACGTGAGAGGATGAGGAAATGGTAGATACGGTGTAAGTGGAAGTGATGAGGGTGAGAGATACGAAGATGAAAGCTATGGTGGAGAAAAAAAAAGAAGAAAAAAACTAATAAAACTAAAATTAAGAAATTTAATAAAATTTCTTCTTTTTCTAATTACAAGCTATTTGCCTTAAATCATGTGAAGGGTAAATGTGTCAAAAAGACACCATAATTTCATGAATTGTGTCTACAAAACATAAAGTGTCTAATTATATAGTAAAAAAGACAAAAGTGTCTAATTTGGTGACTCACTCTAGTAAATTGGTAAATTATAAGAACAATAATAAGAAAATCACAATATTCACCAATATATTACAAAATGAGAGATTCGTCAAAGATTTTTGAAAAGACTCATATAAATATGGAAGTTTTCTTTGGTATTTGTGTATTGATCTATGAAAAAAAATTTTGATTATGTTATCCTCTAAAAAAAATTCAGAGGTCGAAATGTTTTTTAAACAGTATTTTTATGGATAATTCAATCATTATCTAAATTTTTAGTTTCTACCTATTGGATTACCAACCCATTTAACCAACAAATTCAATTGAAGAACACAAAACCAATAATAAAGTCTCCTTCACGTCTCTTTATATATTTTCATTATTTCTTTTAATATAAAATTTTCGTTTTATATATATTTTTAATGATAAATTATACTTTCACATCTTTTTTTTGAAAGTGATTTACACATATTGCCACCTATAAAGATGTACATCCATGATGAAATATGCTTATCTTCATAATAATTTAGACCCCCTTTTATCTTCTATCTTGGACACATTTCGAGATCTCTTGGTAATTCTCTCTCTTTTACTTTTAATATTGTTATGATCTTTATTTATACATAGATTATATATATATGGTCTTTATTCAAGCTCATTTTTATCGTTCTTTTATTTCTTTAAGCTTTGTCTGACCACGATTTCCTGAGAGTTCGGCAACAATAACGATTTCTCATTTACTCTAATGACAATCATGTTAGTGCCATCCAGTGACACCGTTCTTCTTGTTTGCTATCACAGATCTCAATCTCACATGCAAAAAAAATTTCTTTAAATTTGGTTCTTCCTTGGATTTTGCTTCTACCTTTAACGCTCCAGTTCGAAACCATCATAGATTTATCTCTTCTTTAAAAATTGCATTCTAAACTCTTACATGAACGGAGAGTCTTCATTCTTCCGAGATCATTAAAGAATGCAGAGCAGTCTCATGGAAAGTGAACTTCAAACTCTAATGGTACGAACATAATGTTTAGCATTTCTTTATATATCAAATCTATAATATTTTCTTTCATGCGCAAATTGTTCTGAACATGAACTTTGGTTCTTGGCACATTTTTTCTTAACTTCATTTTTCTTTTGTCTAGTTACTAACCAAAACAAAGTTATATTGTAACTAATAATGGGTCCCATTCTTTTCTCTTTTTACCTTCTTTTTTTACTAAAAGCCACTTCTTCTTTCTAGTTTCTTATTTTTTTGTACAGAGAATTTTTCTTCTACAAAATTTAAATTTTAGTTTAAAATGTTTTGATTTTTATTCTTTCACTTAACAATCTTACTTTTACTGGTCGCATAGCTTCTGCAATTTTAAAAACGTACGTATAATCATATATTAAAATTATAGATAATATTTATTTTATGTAGTGAAATATATTTTAAAATTAATCATATATTAAAATTTTATATAATATTTTAAATAAAATAATTTTAAAGATTACATGTTTTATTAATTAATTATTTTAAATTTTCACATGTATTTATTACGTCTTATTATATATTTATCTTATTAAATATGAATTTGCTAATTAAAAGATTAACATATGGATGAAACAACTTATTTTTTTAAAAAAAATTATGATTTTTATCCGCATTTCGAAGTTCTAGATTATATTTTACCATTTTTATGTTTATTATGTTAGATAAAAAATTTTGTATATATAAAATTTTAAAATATTAATATTTTATTCATATATAATATAATATAATGTATTAACCCGTTTTACTAATATATTATATTTTAAAAAAATCAATATTTATATTTTTTAAAATAAAATGTATTAGTATATCAATTTAATATAATTTTATCATATTCAAGTTTGGTATAATAATTTTAATAAGATATATTATAATTATAAAATAAATTAAAATATGATAAAAAAGTTATTTTGCATTAATAAACAATAATAAAATATATATGAATATATAATAATATTTAATTATTAATTAAAAAATTATTGAAAATATTTATCTAAATTTTTAAAAATGAGATATTGTTAGAATATTTTTCAGAAAATTTGTTAGAATTTGTAAAATATATATTAATTTAAAATTCAAATATATCAAAAAAATTATAATTAAAGTATTTAAAATATTTAATATTATTAATCTTAAAGAATTACATTTATAAAATTTGAAGGGAAATTACAACTAAAAATTACACATAAAAAAATCATAATTTATATTTTAATAGTATAGAGGTATATCGTCTGTCACTTTGTTATTAAATTTTCATTATCATAGATTAGTTGTTAAATGTACAATAATTATTTATTTACATGTTAATATTTACCAGAAAGTTATTATGGCTATCATAATATAGTAGTGGTCTTAAATATTTATTTATATTATATTTTATTTATTAGACGAGGAGACTCAGCCACCTACGTATAAAAATTTGTATCAACTCACCATATTTAGCTGATTGTTTATTTAACAGATTTCAGATTAATGTTTTAAAACTCTTTGTCGCCAACGGTCACAAAATGAAGTTCCACAATTTTAATATTTTTCAAATGGATATGAACTATATTCTCAATACGTAAATACATTTATATTTCATGCATTCATTCATTCAGAAGTTTCATTTCCTCTAAAAAAAAATTAAGATAATTGTGTTTTTTTGGTTTAAAGGCTTAGATAATTGTATTAGATCAATTTCAAACCCGGACCGACGGGCTATAGAACCGGACTAAACCGTGAACCGGGCACATATCAGAATTGTGTGGATAAAAACCAGATTTGTTTATATTTGCTATCAATAATAATTTTTTTTTATTGTTTTCAACTTTCTCGTTTAAATCACTATAACTATTAAAAATAAAAAAGTTTTAAATTACTTATTATATTAAAAGACCACTAAATTTTTCATAACTCATGATAATACATATTTAGAGTCTAAATAATAATTTTATATCTAAAATTAGGATATTAATTTAATATTTGATTTTTATTTTTTTTATACATAAAGTATAATTTATAATTATATGTATTCAAAACTTTAGTAACTAAACTTAATATGTTTATAAAAATAACCAAAGAACTAACAAAAAAATTAGATTTAATTATATTTTATTCTTAATTGGATTTGGTTGAACTTCGATTGCACCCAGATCAAACCATATTAATCCATGATCCTAAACAATTTAAGCGTAGTTACCGGTTTGTTTTAAAAAAATTGGTTTATATGTTAACAAAGTCTATTAAACCTTAAATCCAAACCCTAAACCGTAGGTGTAGACCTTAAATCCAAACCCTAAATCCTAAAACTCAAACCCTCGACCCTAAAACCTATACCATAAACCAAAATCCTAGACCTTTAATTCTAAACCCAAACTTTAGATCTTGAACCCAAACACTAGACCCTAAACTTAAACTCTAAACTCTAAATCCTAAACTCAAACCCTAGACTTTAAATCCAAATTGTACACATTAACCTAATCATTAACCTAAATATAAAGTTTGGATTTAGGGTATAGAGTTTGGGTTTAGGGTATAACGTTTGGGTTTATAATGTATGGTTTGAGTTTAGAGTCTAGAGCTTGGGTTTTACGGTATAGGGTTGAGTTTGGGTTTAGTGTGTACGGTTTAGGTTTAAAGTATATTATTCTTTGACCCGCGCGCCCGCGCGGATGTTATTTTTATGAATGTCAAATATTTTAAGCAGTTTGTTTGATATAACTGTATATATGAATGAAACTTAATATTCGATATCCGTTATCCGTTATCCTATCTGGGATCCCATCCGCTTCAAAAAAACGGATATTTGGGGATCATGATAGTGATTTTACGGATTCGACTGATCCAAGTACGAACTCGGATGGTAAAATTTAGGTCTGGATATTAAATATTTAAAATTTAATTATAGTTATCTATGTATATTATATATACTTTTATATAAAAAACTAAAATTTTAATTTTAAATTTGAATGCTTTCAAAGTTTTTTAAAATAATAATTTTAAATAGACTAATAGATGGTTAATAGTTAGTTTTTAATTAAAAAATAGGTCTAGATATCCGCGTGTATTCGGATTTTAGTCTGAATATCCTAACCCCGAATATCCAGATTCGGATAACAATTTTACGAATCCGACGAATGCATATCCGAATTCGTATATCCTAAAATACCTCAGAAATTCGATCCGTCCTAGACATAACTGTGTATATGTATTATATAGTGATTAAAATTTTTAAATTTTAAATTTATAAATTACATAAATTATTCTTATTAGATGTATATCGTACAAATGAATAATACATTGTATTTGTTTGTATATATAACCATTTATAATAAATATTAGTATGGATTTTAGTTACTAAATTGTTATGGAAAGTTACATGATTTTGTTATTTTAAATGAATAAGTTCAGATTATATCAAAAATTATTGACTTTATTAACTTTTTATAGTTCAAATATAGTTGGTTAACTTATATGAATATAAATAAAAATAAAACTAATTTAATTCTATATATATGTATAGACACATATACATTTTTTTATGAAATCTCAAATTTTAATGACTAATGTTGTTAAGGGGCTAAGCCCAAATTTATTTTTTTCTTGTTAATAATTAGATGTTTAGATGTTTGGATGCAAGGATAGTATCAATGACATTTCTTGTAAATATTAAATAAAAGTAAGGGTTATTTCTTATTTGTACTTCAGTTTTAATAGATTAGATGGTTTGGGTTTAGGGTTTAGTTGGTGGTGTTAGCGTCGTTGAAATTGACGTTATGTTTTTAACTATTTTTTTTTAAAATATATTTAATATTTTTATTTATTAATCTACATGATATTTTGATTGGTTATTAAAAATGAAAGAATTTAAAATTCCCTCTACGGGGTAAGCCTAAGTTTTGTTCATAATTTAAGCATTGATAAGATGCTCTTATTCATACGAGTTTAAGTAAACATTTGCTCCAGCGTTTCCAATATTAACATAACAATGCATATGTCTATACGGAATAAGGTGGACGAGTTTCAGGGGTACTAGGAGCATGTATAGTTTATAATTATTAATCAATCAAAATATAAAGTTAATAAGTGAAGAAGATGAAACGAAAGTAGAGTAGCGTTATGGATCATGACCATGAGAGAGTTCAAAGAAGTTTTGTTAAGTTGTAAAAAAAAAAAGTTTTGTTCCGATTCTGGTGTCTAAAGTTACATCAGAGCCGCCCATATTTGGCAGCTCTTCATCCATTAAACCCACCCACTGTCTGTCACGTGTCACCGACTCTCTCACCAAACAAAAAGAAAGAGAAAAGCTTCATCTTCATAATACATAACTCTTTTTAATCCGTTATTTCAACATGCAGAACGGTGACATGGAAAGCGAACTTCAAACTCAAATGGTAATAATGTTTCGACATTCTTTATCCTTTTTTATTACTCCCTCCGTTTCATATTAACTGTCGTTTTAAAGAAGTTTTTTTGTTGTAAAATAAATGTCGTTTTCGACTTTCGATGCAAAATTTATTAATTTTATGCTGCAGTTTATTTTTCTATTGGTTGGAATATGGTTAGCTGTATAGGTAATTATGTTTTTGTATAGAAAATATGCAAAATTAATTGTTTTTTTAATCCGTGTGTAAAAACCTAAAATGACACTTATAATGAAACAGAGGGAGTATTATGTTCGGTGTTATGACACATTAAAATGGTCAGCAAATCTGGTTTGATTGTAATGTTACCAACGACGAGTTGATTTAATGGTGAAAACTATTAGATTAACTAATAAGAATTTTGAAAGTTACAGATTCTAGTCGTTGTTGTAAAGGGTTTGATTGTAATGTTACAGATTCACGCCAGAGATGTATGGACTAGGGCCCATAAGAACCTTCTAGTTATTAAAAAAAACATATTTGGATCACATTTTATTACTTGATATTTGCTTAACACTCGTTTTATAGGTTGGAATTGAGACACTACCTCAAGTAACATGGCAACGGAAGTTGAACAACAAAGTAAAGAAACCTTCTGAGTTCAAGATGAGTACAAAAGATGTTCTTCATCTGGTACCATTCTCTTTCTTTTGCTAAATAAAAGATTAAATCAAAATGATATATAAATTTATTCAGATATGTGGATATTGAAATCTTTCTCTGTGTGTATGGCTTTCCTGAAGTTTCCAATAGGATACAGATTGTGGCGTCACACTAAAGATGAAGCAGAAAAAGGAAGGGTAAGTTGCACGAAACCAAAACTGTCTTTTCTTTTTTTAAAAAGGGAATTTATTTAAAAGACAAAGTACAAGATGTGATTTGTTAGATCACATGTAAGATTATCTTTTATGATTGCAGTTACGAAATCTACCCAAGACCAAAATCTAGATTTATATCTAATTCAACCCTAATAACTTTCTAGAAAGAAGAAAGAAACATACTAAACTTTGATTCATTGAAGATTATGTAGATTGACTTCTCTTCTCTTAGACATTTTTTATTTAGAGATTCTTTGATGAATAAGAATCTAAATCCTTCAATATTTTCCTTTGAGATCTTGTATATTATGTGGTTTTAAGAGAGCTTTTGTCATCTTTAAATAATGGGAGACACTACCGTTATTTATATTAATAGAAGGGGTGTTATAAACCAACATAACCATTCACTCATAACCAATACTAACTATATAAATACATAAATGTATATTATATCTTTATGATCATAGAATAAAGAATATTCATAAATTAAGGTAAATGAGGGGGTATATCAATACACTCAAATTTTAATGTCTTTAATCGAAACCAATCCATCAAGGTGTCGTCTTTAATATTAGAATCTAAATTTGTAATATGAACTTAATCTTTATATTGAACCAACAAACACATTGGTCAAATAAGAATATAAAAATTCTTACATTCTTCCACTTGACATTTGTGTCACCTTAATGATATAATATCAATAATACGCGCTTTATATCAAGTTCACTTAATCTTTACTAAAATTAGAAATGATCAAATCATGGTGGTTGTATGTCATTTAATCGGCATAGTTCCTTCCATGTATCACAAACAAATTCTAACATTATATTATCCTTACACGAGAAGAACTTTTATTCTCAAAACTTTATCTTATGTTTTCTTTAGACCTTAAGTGTATGCACATCCTTGAATGATAACATATTTACTAAATCAGAAACTAACTTTAAATGAATTCTTAGGTGTCAAATATTTAATGAGCATTCCATAACTATAGTAGCAAGACTTTATCTATAATATCCATACGTTCTTAAATGGCCATTGAACGCCTTGGGTGGTAAGGATATAATTTGCGGTTTCGCTATCATTATATCATTTCTTATGTACTCCAATGACACTCTATGTTTCTGAACTTCTTCTTTAATAGACAAGTAGTTGAACTTAATGTGCTTAGCACCATTAATATACTTGTCATCCTTTCAAAAGAAGAAACTGCGAAATAATCACCATAAACTCTCAGCGACTTGGTTATAATTAATGTCGATAATCCAAGGCATGAGATAAATTTTCACAGCCACAATTCATGAATTGTGACCTCAAAGCATGTCAAAATTCAGCCTTAATAGTGGAAGTAACAATGTTAGAATGCTTTCCACTTTCCTTTATATTGTTCCCCTCAATTAATAGGAACAATAGCCAAACGTTGATTTTTAGCATTAACGCATCCGACATAATCTGAATATGAATATCCAATGACTTTTAACTAATTGGATCTCTTATATGTAAACATGTTCTCGATTGGTGCCTTGTAAGTACCAGGGGTCCTTTCTTTACAGCTTTCCAGTGGTTCATTCCAGGGTTACTTTCATATCGACACAACTTTCCAATATCAAAACTGATATCAAGTTGAATACATGTCTGATATAGTTCAAACTCCTAACCACTGATGTCTAAGAAATCTTTCTAGTTTCTTTATGCTCCAATTCATTCTTAAAACATTACATTTCACTAAACTTTCCCCTTCTAAATTGGAGCTATTCCTACTGAGTATATATATATATATATATTTAATTTTATTTAATATCTCTCTAAGATCTTACTGATATATCTTTTCTGAGACAAATTCAACAGTCCAAGTAATCTATCTCGAAATATTTCTATTCCGATCACATAAGATGCCTCATCCATATTTTCCATTTCAAATTTCTTAGAGAGATACTTCTTCACATCATGTAACATACCCATGTCATTTGCAGCAAGCAAAATATCATCAACATATAGGACTATAATCACAAACTTACTCCCACTGATCTTAACGTAGATACATCGATCAACGATGATCTCTACAAAATCATATGACGTGATGGTATCATTAAACTTTATATACCATTGTCGAGAAACTTGTTTTAGTCCATATATTGATTTTCTCAGCTTACACACCAAATTTTCTTTTCCTGCGACCACAAAACCTTCTGGTTGGTCCATATATACTTCCTCCTAAAGATCTCCATTCAGAAAGGCGGTTTTCACATCCATCTGTTGAAGCTCAAGATCATAATGAGCCACCAAAGCCAAAAAAATTCTAAGAGAGTCCTTCTTTGAAACTAGAGAGAATATTTCTTTATAGTCAATGCCATCTTTCTAAGTGAAACCTTTAGCAACAAGGCGAGACTTGCGTCTTTAAATTTTACCTTTCGAGTCGCGTTTAGTCTTACAGACCCATTTACAACCAACGGTTTTGAAACCATCGGGCAACTCTACTAAGTCCCATACATGATTATCACTCATAAATTTCATTTCTTGTTTTGAAGTATCAAACCAATCTTGAATGAGATCGGATCATCATCCATGCTTAATTCACATTCATTTTCAATAGTATAAACCACATAATCGTTTGAAATGGCAGATCTTCTTTCTCTTCCAGATCGCTATTCTCTTCTTGAATTATGACAGGTTCATCAACAGTATTTTCAACTGGTGGAACTAGCACATCATTATGTTGTTCTATTGTGTCATTAAACTCAAATGTAACAATAGGAACAACTACCTCAGGTGGAACTACAGGTGAAGAAACTTCAAACTGATTTTTAGAAATATCCACCTTTCGCGGTTCACCATTCCCACTATTTTCACCATTTTAAGTGAATCTATCATTACCCGAATCAACTATTCTCGTACTATGGTTAGGGCAATAAAATGCATATTCTTTTGATTTTTCAGGACAAGCAATGAAAAATCCACTGACAGTCCTAGAATCAAGTTTCTTCTCATGTGGATTATATAGTCTTACTTCTGCTGGACAACCCCCCACACGTAGATGTCTTAAAATAGGTTTCCTTCCCATCCAATTCATAAGGGGTCTTAGGAACTGCCTTACTAGGAAACCGGTTAAGCACATACGTTGCAGTTCTTAATGCATATATCTACAACGAAAGAGGTAAAAACCATTTACTCAACATGCTCCTAACTATCTCTATTAAGGTACGGTTCCGCCTCTCAGCTACACCATTCTGCTGAGGAGTACCAGACATAGTGTATTGTGCACAAATGTCTCTACTTTCAAGTAATTTTGCAAATGGACCAGGACATTGTCGAATTTTCCATAAAATTCACCACCTCTATTAGATCTCACTACTTTAACATTTTTATCTAACTGCCTTTCCACTTAGTTAAGGAATACCTCTAGAACATTCACAGACTTAGACTTTTCATGCAGTAGGTATGTATATCCATATCGTGAGTAATAATCAATAAATGTGATGAAATATTTTTCGCCACTCCATGAAGGTGCGTCAAAAAGGCCACACATATTGGTGTGTATTAACTAAAGAAACTGAGTGCTTATTAGATGTGCTACACTTAATGCATCTACTTTCAAACACTAAGTATTACTAGACATTTTAACAAGATTTCTTTCGTAGCAAACAAAACTTTTAATGTTTACTTTCTTGTGGAAACAACTTTTTTTTTGGACAATCTAACTTGAAGTGTGTCATTTTACTGCAAAAGAAACACTTTACTTCCTTTCGGATTTGACTTTTGAGTCCTTTCACGAAAGGCTTGTCATTCCTTATGTCCTTTCTATGTGAGATTATTTTAATGCTACTATCACTTCCAAGACCTACGAGGTTAGAAACTTGGTATTTCATCTTTCTTAATCCTCCTCCTCTTGAAACACATAGCCTTTAATTCCCTATTGTTGCATTATCTTTATTGGTGTTGTAATTCACCTGGAACTGACTAAGTTCAAGAGGTACAAAGTTCATGATGAATTAGACCCATGAACTGCTCATGAACCTCAATTTCCAAGATCTTTACCTTTATTGTCAGATTAGGAATGTGCATCACATGATCATGGATTGGCTGAGAACAGTCAAACATTTTCCTAGTTAGCTCATTTATGAGACTTCCTACAATCTACTTACAACCAATTTCGACTATAAACACTCCTTAAATCTACTCTATAGATTCCTTCCCAGTCTCTGTTTTAGGAATCAATGACTTAATCCTTTCTACCGTCATCAAACTCATTAAGTTCAAACCCATACTATTAGATTGCTCTTATCTCTTACACATGAAGACTTTTCACATTCAGAGCTATATTTCGTAATGGCTGAGGGCTCCTCGTCTTTTACTATGGCAAAGTCCAAAGTCATTACACCCAGTGTAAACCGGATCTTTTCGGACCACTTGCCATAATTGAGTGCACTGAACTTTACGACAGAGTTAACAAATGTAACAACATTTGATGAAGCTGCAAACTTTATACATGCTTACCCTTTACTACTTTGAAACTTTACTAAAAACTCTAGATTTACTATGAACTTTCAAATTTGTATCTAAGCAACCTTTGAGAAATTCAAATACTTAAACACAAACACTTTCAGTGATGCTAAAATATACTTTAATGATTAATTACCTTTAAACTCAAGTCAAACAGTATCATACCTTTGGTTATACATACTATCAACTATAGTAAAAGAAATGAACAATCCTTTTTATATTATTAACTATATTCATTGATCCACCTTTGGGTGATCTCATAGAATATAATAAATAAAATAATTGACCACTAAATTTTTTATGTCATTTTATAGCAGCCTTTAATCATGATCAATCATACTATTATTAATTTTTTAAATTATAAGTAAATAACAAGGTTACTTTAGTTACTAACATGTTATAAATTATATAAATATTAAAACACTAATAGGTAAATTTATCTTAAAATTATGTTAATATTTCATAACATAATTATTCCTATATTGTGCTAATATTTCATAACACATTACCTATTAATAAAATGCAGCAGAAGCATTTTAAAATCTACATTTTATATATAATATTTTAAATTAATAAATATTATATAATTAAATGTGTCCCTAAAACTATATGGAACACCTAACAATTTCATTAACCATTGATTAATTATTTGAATACTTCCATAAACTATAGCACTTTATTTAATAATTTTAGAAAAATTATATGACCGCTATATTCTTTGTTACCTTTCGGCTATTTAAAAGTGACATTTCATACTATAACTTGCATTAACTTCTCTGTTCATAATTCTTCATTGACGACTTATCACACAACGATGCGATAACCATCAACACTTCAGAAAGTGAAAGAATTGCAGATTCTATATAAAAGAAACTCACGTGTGCACACGTAGACAAAACAATTCCAGCTAAAGAAAGGATTTGTTCATACATGCTACTACGTCCGTTACTTCAAAACTAAGTATGAACCAACGTGACTTTCTAATGCATCTTCCCCTAATTATACACCAAACCATACACGTATAATCCAGAACAAAAGTCCAAGCATTATTAATTTCCAGAATCTTAATGCAACAACCCGATCATGAGCACACGTTTGAAAAACAACACTTAAACCAATACCATACGTTTAAATATCATTTTCCTTGATCGTTTAATTACGACACTTTAATCTGTAATCTAATTATTCCTTTCAATTACCGTATCGTTAAAAACGAATTATGAACATAGATTAAAACGGTGAAACCGTACATGTTCATATACACATCAAAACAAAATCCATAAACTTTGAACACTTAAGCAATAGTTAAAACATTATCATGCGGATAATTTGGTAAATTAATTAAATCTAGTTTGGCTCTGATACCAAATGTAAGATTATCTTTTATGATTTCAATTATGAAATCTACCCAAGACCAAAATCTATATTTATATTTAATTCAACCCTAATAACTTTCTAGAGAGAAGAAAGAGACATACTGACCTTTGATCCATTGAAAATTATGTAGATTGACTTCTTCTCCCTTAGACCTTTTCCCTTTAGAGATTCTTTGATGAATAAGAATCTAAATCCTTCAATACTTTCCTTTGAGATTTTTTATATTATGTGGTTTTAAGAGAGCTTTTGTCATCTTTAAATAATGGGAGACACTACCCTTATTTATATTAATAGAAGGGGTGTCATAAACCAACATAACCCTTCACTCATAACCACTACTAACTATATAAATACATAAATGTATATTATATCTTTATGTTTATAGGATGAAGGACATTAATAAATTAGGGTAGAGGAGGGGGTATATCAAGGGGCTTTTTTAAAAACAACCTAAAAATTCAAGTCAAACCCAAAACCAATCTCTTTTTTTTTTAAGTTACTATTCATCATTGAATTTTCCATAATACCCATAAGTTTTTGAATTATTTACAAATTTGTCATTATTATTTATTTATTTATTAATTTCGAAAAATACAAAAAACCAAATACACCCTAAACATTTCTTCTTAATTACAACTATGCCATCATCATCAATATTTTCAACCACCATGAACCACCATTTTTGATCTCTTAAAGCTTTAGAATTGAATTTTCAACCACTTTTTTCTCATTCTAAATAAGCAAATCTTCATTTCCTTTAATTTTCTCTACATTTTCATCTAAAAATCTCTCTTAACCTTCATTTTCATAATCATAAACTTCATAATTTCGTGTTTTTTTCACTTGTGAATAGTCAAAAATGTTTCCTTTTGGTCATTATTGGAGTTTAGACGGTTGAAAAGGCTGGAAACGAGCTTCACACTGCAAAAAGGTAACTATTTTCATGGTTTAAGTCGTTTCTCAGATCTGTGTCGCGATAGTAGACTGTTTTATATGTCTACGCCCTTATGTAGACATACAATGCAGTCTATTTGTCAACGCACAGGTCAGTTTTGCAATTGACTAAATGGATTTTTTTTGTAACGTAGCCTTCCCCGACAGTCTACATCTTAACCTTTGACAACAAAAACAAAAAAGTACGTAGACCTACAAAGACGACTACACAAAAGAGGTTAGTTTTGCATTTGAATGAACTTTTGACTTTTCATAAGCAGACTTCAACATAAGTCTACGAAGCGTAGACTGCCGAAGAAGTTTACTTAAGGTCAGTTTTGCATTTGACCAAAATTTTGACTGCGTTGAAAAGGTTAGTTTTGTGTTTGACTAAAACTTTTTAAAATTAATTTTTTTTTTTTAATATGTAGACTTCAGATGCAGTTTTCTCTTCCAAAAAAAAAATGTAGACTACCCGTGAAGTCTATTTTTTTATTTTGGTCAAATGCAAAACTGACTCGTCGGATTTGGGAGTAGACTTCTTGCGAAGTCTGCAAATCTGTAGACGTTCATTTCAATCTACCCCCTAAAAAGTCAAACATAGTCAATTGCAAAACTAACCTCATTCAAAAAAACTAAAACATGTAGACTGTATATTTAGTCTACCTCTGAAAGTCAAATCCTGGAAAATTCTGGTCAATAGCGAAAACTAATATTTTTGAAGTTGTAGACTTAAAACGAAGTCTGCTTATATAAAATCACAACTTTTTTCAACTATAAAAAGTAACCCGTAAAATGGTCAATGGCAAAAACTAACCCAAAGAGTAGACCTATCTGACCGTCTACGGATGTAAACTGAAAAGAAAGTCTACCACTTTGTAGAATGAACATGGAGTCTATTTTGAAATTTACATTAAAAGTTAATTTGTGTACTATGCATTAAATTTTTTCATTATTTTTTCGTTTGAAAGTGTGTAATAGTTAATCCTAATGGGTTTGAGTGATTTTGGATAGAAAAAATGTTGTAATTATGAAAGTATAATACTTTTGATTTTGCTATATTGCTAGGAAACAATTGTAGACATATTAGTAAGTCTACGTTAATTGTCACAGTGCAAACAACCGGGTCACATCCAAACTGTCCAGGTTAAATCAGTGTTGTCTTACTGCTTTGGATGTTGTCTTATGTATTATCTCTTATGTGTTGAATTGATCAATTGTATTATTGCTTTGGATGGTGTCTTATTGCTTTGGATGTTGTCTTATGTCTTATGTATTTAACTTATCAGCTGTATTGTCGCTTTGTATGTTGTCTTATTTGATAAACTTTTGTTGAAATCATAGGTCTTAATTTTTCTATTACTTTGAGTTCTAATGTTACTTTTTGTCGTGCAGACCAACATGTTAGTCTTCTTGAACAAAAAGTAGACTTCTTTTTAAGTCTCTTATAAAGGAAGACTAATATGTAAATCTCTGGATTGTATTGGAATTGTACTTTTGGTCGAATATGAATTAAAATCTCTGAAAGAAGAGTACTATACTGATACAAATGATGATATTTTGATATATAGTCGAGTACCAGACTTCTATAAAAGTCTTCTGTAAAAGAAGACTAATACTTAAGTCTGCTGTAAGCAAATTACATAAGTTTGTTACAACCATATGTCTGGTACAAAAGTCTGATACAACCGTCTGTTACTCACAGTTCTTGAGCTCCTCCCTAGAGTATACAACCTCGATAGGAAATCAGGCTTATCCATTTTGTAACATGCACCAAGAAGACACAAACAAAGAATTATATAAGTGTATTCTACACGAGAAGTCTACAATTTAAAATGAAGTGTACACGAGAAGCCTATGAATTCAAACATCAGTGTACTACAAATTCAAAACATCAGTTTACATGAGAAGTCTACAAATTCAAAATATCAGTTTACAAAATTCAAAATATCAGTCTACAAATTCAAAATATCAGTCTACAAATTCAAAATATCAGTCTACAAATTCAAAATTTCAGTCTACAAATTCGAAACTTCATACTACACTTCAAAATGAAGTAGACTCACCGGAAGCAGAGAAATGGATTAGAGAGGATGCAATGCTCGTTAGAGAAATGGATCTAAGACTGACCAACTCAGATCTGTATCAAAAGAAACTAAAAGGTTAGTAAACAAGGATGAGCTTGTTAGGTTATTAGTTAAACGAGAGATAGAGATGACAGAGATACGTACGTTGGAAAGATGAAGCACAATCCCTTGCTGGCTAGGACAGAGAGATGAAGTAGAAGCCATGATACTGACCGGAAGCAGAGATTTGGACGAGAAGCACCGTTCCTTAGAAGTCGTCGGCTCAGATCTGAAAAGAGAAAAAAGTAAAGGTGGTCACTTTTTATCAACAGAGAGGTAAAACAGAGACATTTAACTTACAAGAGCGATGGAGGAGACAGAGACGAAGCGAATGGGAAACTGCGTGGATCGAGTTTGCCGAAAATCTCACCGGAAATCTCGCCGAAAATCACCTAGAGAGAGATACGGCGAAGATTAGTTTTTTTTTTACTTGAAAAGCTTGAGAAATCGTATTTATATACTAGGTTAAATTGTGTGTAGACTGAAAAAAAGGTCTACATATATGTAGACTTTATAATATGTCTACGAACCCCTTAACCACAAATCTCAAACCGTAAATGTTTTATTTGATCATCAAATTATATTGGTTAAATTCGGTTAGGTTAAATTGTGTGTAGACTGAAAAAAAGGTCTACATATATGTAGACTTTATAATATGTCTACGAACCCCTTAACCACAAATCTCAAACCGTAAATGTTTTATTTGATCATCAAATTATATTGGTTAAATCCGGTTAGGTTAAATTGTGTGTAGACTAAAAAAACGGTCTACATATATGTAGACTTTATAATATGTCTACGAACCCCTTAACCAAAAATCTCAAACCCTAAATGTTCCTTAAAAATGTTTAATTATATAAAATTTTAATTTTTTTACTTCATATTATACATTATATTAATGATTAGTTAAAAATATTACAACAATTATTTTTATACATTTTTAAAATTAAATTATTAGATAAAATTATGGTATAGACTACATAACAAGTCTACCGAATGAATAGATTTCGTACGAGGTCTACATATATGTAGACTTCTTTCTGTTACGTGTAGACTAACAAAGGATAAAAACGTAAAATACACTTCTGTTTTTTTGTTTGGTCATAAGGGTTAAATAGTACTTTTATCACCCTTGTAGGTTGGTTTTGCATTTGATTGAAATTGGGGTACACTTATAGGTTTAAATTGAAATTTTATGTTGTTTTTAGCAAATCCCCGTATATCAATATACCCGGATTCTAATGTCTTTAATCGAAACCAATCCATCACGATATCGTCTTTAATATTAGAATCTAAATTTATAATATGAACTTAATCTTTATATTGAACCAGTAGACACATAGGTCAAATAAGACTATAAAATATTCTTACATCACATAGTTTGAAAAAGCTCCATACATAAAGTAAGCATTGAAACAGCTATAGAAACCCAAGGAGTAAGAACAATTCTTTAGTTTAACCAAGCTTGGAAGGTTTTTTGAGCGCTAGATTAGGAACCTTGACCTTTATGGCCTCGTTTTCCTCGACCCTTACAGCCTCGTTTTCCTCGACCCTTACGGCCTCGTCCTCGACCAAAACTGTCTTTAGTACCAAATTCTGAAACTTCCATATAACTTGAATGATAACTTGCAGGATTCGATCTATGATATCTTCAAAAAGAGGCATGTAACAGGCGACCATGGTGTTCCTTTAGGTGGAATTGGGTATGCATAAACACTTTTAATTTTGCTATAAGTAACAATTGATCTTTCTTTATAAATAGTTGTTTAATTGAACAAAACCGGGCATGTATTATAATAGTGCAGGAAGCATTGGAAGGAGTTACAAAGGTCAGTTCCAGCAGTTCAAGCTCTTCCCGAAAGTTTGTGAAGAAGCTCCAACCCTCACAAACCAGTTTTCTGTAAGTCCTCTCTTCTCCTGAACAAACTTGTATACTTCTTGATTCCATCTCTAATGATTTTAAGTTTTTTTGATAATGAGAATAGGTTTTCGTTTCGAGACCCGGTGGTGTGACTTACTCAACTGTTCTATGCCCAACAAAGCCTGAATCTGTAAAGTAAGCCGTTTAGTATATCTTTTCCCTTGATCATTTAAAGAAACATTTAGTTGCTAATGAAGTTAGGTTATCTATGCAGTGGTAAAACAAAGGATTTAGGAATAAGCTCATGGGACTGGAACATGAAGGGCGACAAGTCTACATATCATGCTCTCTATCCGCGGTCTTGGACCGTCTACAACGGTATACAATTATACAAACTATAGACCAAGATATACTAGATTCCCTAGATTCATGATTGATAAATGTTTATGACATTGGAGAATATAGATTGGAAGGCTTAATCTTATTAAGAATGAGTGTTACAATATATATACAGAGACCATAGGATCATTAGGGATTATGTATTGACTAATCTATCCTTTCCATATATACATACTCTACACGCCCCCTCAAGATGGAGGGAGGTGTGTCACTCCAATCTTGCTCGTCAGCTGTAGGAACCGTGGTCGTGAGAGAGGTTTTGTGAGAGCATCTGCGAGCTGATCATGAGTCGATATGTGTGACACTCTTAAAGCACCAGAGTTCACATTGTCTCTAATGAAGTGGTAGTCCAACGCAAGGTGTTTCATCCTAGAGTGAAAGATTGGGTTGGCGGAGAGGTAAGTCGCACCGACATTGTCGCAGTACACCACTGGTGTTTGAGGTAAGGTGACACCCAACTCCGTAAGTAAGGAGCAGACCCATCGTATCTCCGAGGCTGTGTTTGCCACTGCTCGGTATTCAGCCTCCGTGGAAGATCGTGCAACGCCATTCTGTTTCTTTGAAGACCATGCGATCGGGGAGGTGCCAAGATAGAGAATGTAGGCATTAGTGGAGACGAAATCATCTGTGTCACCTGCCCAGTCTGCATCAGAAAACGCATGAAGAGTTAGGGGAGATTCTTTCTTCAGTAGGATCCCATGAGTGGATGTTCCAGCAAGATATCGGAGCACCCGTTTTGCAGCCTGCCAGTGCATATCAGTGGGAGAGTGCATGAACTGAGACAAGCGATTTACCGCGTAGGCGATATCAGGTCGTGTGAAGGACAAGTACTGTAAGCTCCCAATGATTTTTCTGTACTCGCCTGGATCCTCTAGAGCAGTTCCAGATTGTAGCGATAGTTTTGGTGTCGTGGCCATGGGCGTTGAAACAGTTTTAGCTCCAAGCATGTTCGTGCGACCCAGTAAATCGAGAATATACTTCCGCTGCATCAAATGTAAACCATGTGATGTGGGTGTTGCTTCAATACCAAGGAAGTATGTGATGTCCGTCGGGTCTTTGAGAGAGAATCTACGAGAGAGGACAGAGATGAAATTCATGACAATAGATGTACTGCTGCCGGTGACGATAAT
This sequence comes from Moricandia moricandioides, assembly GCA_905132885.1. Taxonomy (NCBI): domain Eukaryota; kingdom Viridiplantae; phylum Streptophyta; class Magnoliopsida; order Brassicales; family Brassicaceae; genus Moricandia; species Moricandia moricandioides. The sequence goes on from CAJHQQ010002750.1 coordinate 37,729, forward strand.
GTCGTCAACATATACCAAGCAGTAAACCAAACAATGTGGACGCATGAAGATAAAAACTGATGTGTCTGCGACGGAGTTCAAGAATCCAATGGAGCATAAATAATTTTTCAACTCTTGATACCATGCTCGGGGTGCCTGCTTAAGACCATAGAGAGCTTTATTGAGTCGACAAACATAGTGGGGACGGTCCTTATCGACAAAACCCGGTGGCTGCGAGACGTATACTTCATCACTGAGAGTGCCTTGAAGGAAGGCGTTATTGACGTCGAGTTGTTTGATCGGCCAAGAGCGAGAGACTGCAAGCTGAAGAACAAGACGAATAGTTATTGATTTCACAACAGGACTAAATGTTTCAGAGTAGTCCACCCCGTATTGCTGGCTGAACCCGCGTGCGACGAGCCTTGATTTGTGTCTGTCCAGCGTGCCATTCGGTAGATACTTCAGTGTATGTATCCACTTTGTAGGGATGACATGCTGGTTTGGATGCGGTGGTACCAAGTCAAAAGTTCTGTTTTGAATCTGAGCATCCATCTCTGCAGCCATCGAATTTCGCCACTTCTCATCTCTCAAAGCTTGGGTAAGGGTGGTGGGTATTTGTGGCTTGGTAGGTACGTTGGCTAGGAGAGTTAGTTTGGTTGTGGGCTTGGTGATGTTATTTTTGGCTCTAGTTCGCATGGGGTGGATGTTTTCTGGAGCAGGTGCAGGCTGGTTTTGAGGTTGGACTGTGGCAGAGGAAGAAGGTATGGTGTTTGTGTCGGGTTGTGTTTGGTCTGAGGTAGGACTTGGAGTAGGTTGAGGGTGTGCTTGTGTACTACCTGCAAGTCCTGCAGAATCACTTTCCAAATCATTAGATGTGTTACCTGTAGAGAGCACATCGTTTTCATCATTATGCATCGATGAAGATGATGATGATGTGTGAGGATCCGAGCTCAGGGGCGACAGTGATGGAGCTTGTACGAGTGGCGATGGAGGGATAGAAAGCTGAGCTGGGATGAAGTGTGTTTGGCACGGGTTTGTTGGGGAGGCATTCTCATCATGTGTCTGCGGACTCTCGAGTTTGTTGAAGAAGGGAAAGTCATCTTCTACAAACTGCACATGGCGCGATGTATAGATTCTGCCAGTACTCTTATCAAGACAGAGGTATGCACTTTGTGTCAGTGAGTATCCGAGAAACACACATTGTGCAGACCTCTGCTCCAGCTTGTGAGTGGTGTATGGCCTAAGCCATGGATAACAAGAGCAGCCAAACACCCGGAGTTTGGTATAGTTTGGTGATTGCTGAAACAATTTCTGATACGGTGATATATTGGCAAGGACGGAGCTGGGTAATCGATTGATAAGGTAGGTCGCCACGGCAAAAGCATACGTCCATATATACATACTCTACAGAGAATAGAGCCTGACCCTGAACTCAGAATAGTTTCTCGTCAACTCTCGCCTTTTATACCCCATAACTACAAGGACAGCAGTCTTCCGCTGTCAGTTTTCACCTTTACGGTAAATAGTATTCCATAACGAACTTTTGTTTTATCTCAGAACATTGTAACACATATTGTATGCTTTCAAAAAAAAAAAAACATAATAACACACATTGTATGCGTTCGGCTATACAGGTGACTAATCTTGGAAAACAAGAAGCAACGGTTACTTTGCTCTTTACTTGGGAGGTGACTAATCTCAAATAAAAAAAAAGAAGATATCTATTATTCACATATCTGAATTTTGATGAAAATCTCTTGTTTGAGTATTTACTTAGAACTCAGTGGGAGGAGCTTCTGGGTCAACTGGAGAACACTTTAACTCAACAATGCTGTAAGAATCTTAAATATCTATTGTCATAGATTTTGTTATGATTTAATAAACTGATTTCTCTGATATAATAACAGGGAAAGTGACGGAATACATGCAATAACTTTACGTCACAAGTAAACCTCTTTTACTAGAGCATTGCATAACGGAAAATTTCTCTGTTTAGAAGATTCTTAGCATCGGTGTTATTAACCAATAATGATTGGTAAACTTATTAACTTGCAGGACAGCCAATGAACACCCACCAGTTACTTATGCCATTGCAGCGCAAGAAACAGAGGACGTTAGTGTCTCCGAGTGTCCATGCTTCTTGGTTTCTGGTCATTCTCCTAATACAATAACAGCGAGAGATATGTGGGACGAAATTAAAAAGGTTTCATCTTTCTCTTTTCATTTTCCTTTGGACTTCTGGATCTATTCAAAAGAAAAAAAAATTCTGAAATCTCTTCCTTTCTTTCAGAACAAATCATTCTATGGTTTAACCAGCGAGCCAGGCTCACCTTCAAGGCCTGGAACATCCATAGGAGCAGCCATAGCTGCTAAAGTAAAGGTTCCTCCAGGTTGTGACCGTTCAGTCACATTTGCCCTCTCATGGGACTGTCCTGAAGTAAGGTTCAGTGAAAAGACTTACCACAGGTGTGTCCTAGTTAATTCAAATTTCCATGTATATAGGCTTCTTGTTAAACTCTTAATGTACAGACGATACACAAGATTCTATGGTACTTTAGGCGATGCAGCAGTGAATATGGCTCGCGACGCTTTACTTAGTACGCACGCAATTTATTATTATTATTTTTTTAGTCGATTTCTTCTTTGGTTCGATTTCTATTGTATGACTCTAATATGGTGTTTCAACAAGGTTATGCTAATTGGGAGTCTCAGATCGAAGAATGGCAAAACCCTATTCTTTCAGACACTTCACTTCCTAACTGGTAACCTATTTTTGCTTCTAATCTTCTCTACAATCTCTCAAGAAAAGATTAAAAAACCGTGAATATATCTCAGGTACCGAGTCACTCTATTCAATGAGTTATACTATTTTAACTCCGGAGGAGCGATTTGGACAGGTAGTTTAGTTAATCTTTACAAACAAAGAACTAAAGAATGTTTTTCATGACGCGTTTTCATTGTCCATAGATGGCTTGCCCTACAAGCAAAGCATAGAAAGTAGCAACATGTCAGAACCAGAACAAAACAATGTTGATATAAATCCTCCAAAAAATCAATGCGGTCTGTGTGAAGAAGATTCACCACTCTCCACAGCTACAGAACGCTGAAGAGAATATTGGTCAATTCATCTACCTCGAAGGAATTGAGTATCTAATGTACAACACTTACGATGTTCATTTCTACTCTTCATTTGCACTTCTCATTCTCTTCCCTAAGCTAGAACTCAGCATCCAAAGAGACTTCGCAGCAGCGGTTCTGGTTCGTGATTCCACCAAGAAAGAGATCATGAGCTCCGGCGAATGGGTCCCAAGGAAACTTCTTGGTTCAGTTCCTCACGACATCGGTCTGAACGATCCGTGGCTCGAACTCAACGCTTATAACTTCTTCAACACGGACTCTTGGAAAGACTTGAACTCCAAGTTTGTTCTCCAAGTCTATAGAGACGTGGTTGCCACGGGTGACCAGAGCTTCGCAAGAACGGTTTGGCCGTCTGTTTACGTAGCGGTTGCTTACTTAGATCAGTTCGATAAAGATGGAGACGGGATGATTGAGAACGAAGGGTTTCCAGATCAGACGTACGATGCTTGGCGTGTTACAGGGGTTAGTGCTTATTGTGGCGGTCTATGGGTCGCTGCTCTTCAAGCTGCGTCCGCGTTTGCTAGTATTGTTGGCGAAAACGCTGTGGCCGTTTACTTCAATGCAAAATATGAAAAGGCTAAATGTGTTTACGAGAAGCTATGGAACGGTTCGTACTTCGACTATGACAATAGCGGTTGCCGTTCTAGCTCTTCAATTCTTGCTGATCAATTGGCTGGACAATGGTAAGATACAACTCAACCGCTGCGTTTGCGTTTGTCCTTCTCAAATCGTAGTCCCTGTTTAATAAAGCAGCGTTTGTAGGTACGCTAGAGCGTGTGGATTGAAGCCGATAACGAAAGAAGAATGGATAAAGAAAGCGCTCGAGACGATCTATGAGTTTAATGTGATGAAGGTGAGAGGAGGAACACGTGGCGCTGTAAACGGGATGACTCCGAAAGGACAAGTGGACACGAGCTCGCTGGTTTCAAAGGAGGTTTGGGCTGGAACAACATACTCTGTTGCAGCTTGTATGATTCAAGAAGGACAAAGAGACAAAGGGTTTCAGACAGCAAGTGGAATCTATGAAGCTGTTTGGTCTGATCGTGGTCTCAGGTAAGCTCACTAACTCTGTGTTCCACAACCAACCGCACAGAGGTACTTATCGAATTTTTGTGTGTTTGTTGCAGTTGCTCGTTTCAGACGCCAGAAGCGTGGAACATGAATGACGAATACAGGTCATTGTGTTATATGAGACCTCTTGCTATATGGGCTATACAATGGGCATTGACAAGAACACAATCTTTTGGAGATGAGAAAAAGTTACTGGAAGGTGATGAAGAAGAAGAAAGTGATTTATTGTTCAGACAAGACAACGGGTTCAAAGAAGTGGCTCGCTATGTGAAAATAGCAAAGAGCAACGAGCGCAGAAGCCGTCTCCAAGAAACGTACGAGGCAATCCTAGATACACTCCACTTATAGCCGCTTTACATGGTTCAACATTTTTACATCAAGTTTTATTGTGTGAAGAACAAAAATATGTATACTAATAATAAGACGGCGCCCGAGAGCCTACCTATTTACCACATTTTCCTTGATGTTGGGAAGACAAAAAACTTTTGAAGCTGTTGAATCCTAACAGAAATATGGTTTACTTTTTCGGTGCTAAAATAGTTATCTATAAAGCTTGGGATTTGATCTACGGAAAATTAATGTTTATTGATGATAAGACCGAATGTAAACGATGAAAACAAGAGGTGTTGATATGCTCAATTTATCTTAGAGCAAATCTCTCAAATAAGAGATCGATTGCAGTATTTAGAGATCATATTCAGAGAGACTCGATATGTCACGCAATAGACATATGACTATCATATTAAGCTAGGTAGTAAATATTATAAAGCAACAAATAGCAAGAAAGTAAATAGAAGTTGTAAACGATGGAGGGAAGGGTGCTCGACTTAGGTTTCATTTAGGTTATCAGAACTATAATTTATAGATGTTAGAGTTTGATCATAAAACTCGAATGCAATAGTAAGATATGCATCTCTCACTGCGAGTCTAATCAGATGTTAAATCCTATATTCTATCTCTCGCATGCGAGTAAGGAGCGACTATCGGTCAATACTTCTTTAAACAAGCATTGACGTCCTAATCAATATGTTCACTAGGTTAACTAAATCAGCTCTCGCATGCGCCTAACAACATAACTCATCATAATTATTATCAGAAGATGAACTCACTCTCACGATTGTCAATTATCCTAAGTTCAGGATTCTAGTTAGCTAATCTAGAACACAAGCAATTAGATCAATTTTGTAAAAGACCATATTAATCACCATAAAAAAATCTATATGTAAGAAGTTCATCAACACCCTAGAAAATTCCTAAATCTACAAAGGGATCTACTGAGACATGATAGATGAAACATAAATTATAGAATGATAGATAAAATAGAAATTAATAATAAAACCAAAGGAGTTCCAAGAGGAGTCTGAATGAGTTCATTTCTTCTCTCATAACTTAATAGAAAACCTAAAAATAAAATCTTAGTCTAAGAATTTGGTTAAAATATATATATATATATATGATTCTGAGTCAGTAAGGGGTCTTTTGTAAATAAGGGAAACTTTGGGATAAAGTTGTAATTCTTGAAAATTTATTACAATAGTAAATTTGATGATTTGGAGGAGTGTGGATCGACACCCAAGGTGGTGTCGCTCGCCACTCCTTGGATCTCTTGAATTCTGGACAACTTACTATCACGAGTCATATGGATCACTCTCCAGTAAAATAGACATAACTTTCCATCCATGATGATAATTCACCTTAAACCAGTGGCATTGGAAAGTTAACTAAAATCTCTATCTTTTGTCAGAATATACGCTCAATCGAAACGTGAGAAGGTCTCCATACATAGCTAAACTTCTGACATACGTACCTGAACTCTATATAACACAAAAATACAAAAGTGACTCCAAATACATATAATAGACTCTAAAAAGACTTATATCATGGTCTAAAAATGGTAAAACCATGGTATATCAGGTATCTAATAACAAGAGAGTATGAATGTATTGAGACTACAATACTATGGAGAGAATCAAATCCCCTTTTCTTGGATTGTCTTCCTTCTTTTATAGGTCCTCGGAGGCGTATCAAACGTTTTTATGGTGGTATTTAATGTCTTCATTATCTTTGTGTTATAATTTGACTCCCCAATCTTTGCATGTAAGACTCCATCAGCCTGAGGTGGGCCTTGACCTTCATCGGCTTATGGTTCCTTCTTGAGACTTGTTGAAACTTAATATGGGCCTTATTTTGTTCAGGTTGATCTCGGACAGGGTCTTGAGTGCGTTGAAACCCGGCCAACAATAGCCCCTCCTTTGGAGTCTGGCATGTCTTGGGTCGGCGGGTGAGTCGGGTATTGGATGCGACTTGATTGGCGTATTTGAGACTGTTGATCTGTTCATTTCAAGATCTGGTTCGATATCCCGGTTTGATAAACTTATTTTCGGATTTGCTGAAGCAATTCAAGGAATTCAACTTTTCCTCTTTTGAAAAGTGAATCGTCTGAAAAGCCGTAATCATTGCCTTTCGCGACACTCGATTCAAAGTATAAATTGCTTGTTTTCCTTCTTTATTTCTCATTACTTTCTGTTCCAAGAAGAGTGAAAGGTTTTCTTTTCTCGTCTCCTTTTTTCTGTTACTTCATGAGTTTCTTGAAACCTTAGGCCTATTTTCTTTGTATTCGACTACCCGTCTATGTTTGTTGTTTGAAATTTTCTTTACGGTTGTAGCTTACTGTTCCAGCTAGTTTGATTTTTGGTTTGCATTCTAGATAGTTCGTTCTGACACCGATCGCTGCCTTCTGTTTTTTTTCGTGAAGTTTGAACTTGCAAATCAGTCTTCTTTGTTCTCATATATATCGTAAGTTTGTGTTCTCGCTTGGTGATGCTTTTTTTTGTTTGCTTTTATGTCTCGTTCTGATTTTTGGTGTTTTTTGGTTGTAGTCTTTTTTTTTTAATCAAAAATGGTGCTTCTAAGCGTTGTTATTCCTGATCTTTCTCAAAGGGCAGCAAAGTCTACTTGTAAGAGAGAGGCGAGGAGGAAGACAACTTAGGGCGAAGCAGCCCAAAGGGCGGCCTCCGAGGTGGTTGCAGATCCACTTACTGTTCCTAGTCCTTTTGTGGAGGTCGTGACGTTAGATGTACTTAAGATTGGGAAAAATCCTAGGTCTTTCGATGACGGTATATTTAATGTGATTACGGCTTCAGTACCGCCATCTGGTCTTGCTATCATTAGCATTCCCAACACCTTGGTGTTTTCTTTCGGCTACACCATTTTTGTTGGAATCGAGGCCATAACAGCAGTATTAGGGCATTCTGGGTTGGGCCCGTCAACGCTTTTGGTTCTGGTACAACGGTTGAGGCTCCTATGGTACCTCCACCTTCTTTGGTGTTTCCTCCTCCTCCATTTGCTAGGGGATCTCTTCTAGGGTCTATTGATAGTGCATAATATTTACCACTATTGTGTCATGATATCATACCTACTTAGAGTCTGTTTTTGGAATATTTTTAGGTTCAGGTACGTTCTGGAGAAATTTGGTGATTGTGGAGCTTTTAAAGATGCAGAACTGCGCAGATGCGTTAAATGTTTAGCTATGGATGGAGATCTTCCCCTGGTGCGATAGAGCTTATATTTTAACAGAAGATGGGTCTTTGCGTTAGCTTTCCAATGCCATTGGTTTGAGGTCCATTGGAAAATTATCTAAAGTTATCCCCGATTTACCGAGAGTGGTCTGTCTGCCTCACGAGAGGAAGCTGTCGAGAAGATGAATGAGTGTCGATCGACGGCACAGCCTTGCTGTCGATCGATGGTGATCCCAGAAGACAGGTCCAACTTGTTTTATGGCCGACTTAAGCCCAGAAGCCATCAAAAATTACCAAAATACCCATGAACGACATAAAACCATATTTATATGTTTCTATGCCATTGTTTAGGCACCAAGCTTTATTCTATCTATTATTCTAGGTTTAGGAGAGAAAGGAGGAACTCCTTCAGATTCCTCCTGGAACTCCTTTGGTTATTTATTTGATTTCTATTCTATATCTATTTTATTCATCTATGATTTATGTGACAAAGATCATGTATGAGTAGATCTCTTGTTAGGTTTATGGTTTATTAATGGTATTGATGGATTAGTCAAACAATAGAATTGCTAGGGTGATTATTAGATCTATCAATAGAATTGTATTTATTGCTTGTGCTCTAGAGTAGCTAACTAGAACCCTGGTCATAGGATAGTTAGGCCCAAGCGAGAGCATGATCTACTACCAGAATTAATCCTGTTGAGCTAGGTTGCTAGAAACAAACGAGAGTTGATTTAGTTAATTTAGTGAAATTATCAAATTATGTCATAAAGTATGATTAAATAGACCATCGATCGACGCATGATCCTTGCCATCGATCGACGGTCATTCTGTGTCAACAAGCGAGAGCTGAGACATCGGACTTAGTCAATAGATTAGAGTCGCAGCGAGAGCTGATCGTCTTTTACATTAGATATCGAGTTCTATGATTAATGCCTTTATCTTCTATCCTCTGTAATCCACTTTCCTAGATCTAGATATTTATTATTGTTTACTTACCAATCAATCAATTATCTGCTACAGTTTATTTACTGCTTATTAATCCATTTGCCTAGCTTAATCGTGGTTGTATTGAGTTTATTGTGTGCCCACGCTCCCTGTGGATACGGTCCTAAATACTACAATTTGACATCTCTTGGCAATATTAGTTTGTAGGATTAATTTTATAGAGTTTGCATTGAAATACATAAAAACCCTCCTGTCATCTATCCCGAGGGAGGTCGCTCTAGAGGCTTCTCAGTGTCCTTTCGATGGTAGAGATCAGAGATCCAAGCTATCTCGCATATCGAGAAATGATTCTCCAAGACCTTTGAGCGCGCCATCATATTCTAACAGAGGCCAACGTTTTGGTCTGGAGATTGATATTATGAAGCATTCTGCTCCAGGGTCAGGAAATAAGGATCCAATCATGTTGAAGAGATCTAGATGGATGACGGGTCAAATCTCCGGGATGGTATGACGTCATATGTTCGGAGGGGAAAGTATGCCATGTCTTTTGAGTTCCCACAGACAGCCTGTAGTACAAGGTCAGATTAGGTGTGTTGACACTTTCTATGAATTTGACAATATATGTCATCCTTTTCCTTGTCGGTAAAGTGTGCTCGTCCAATGTCTATGTTGAATGTGATTACATGATCGATAGGATCTGAATTTCTGAAGAATGATGGGATCCATAGGTTATCTGTATGACAGATTTTGATATCGGTGATTTTCTTTGTTATGGGGGTTTTAGGGTTGCAGCGAGGACGCATTCGATCTCGGGAACCGAAATCGTTACTTTTTTTTATTCTTGAGTTAATATCTTGCATCATACTCTGGAAGTCGGTGATTTTCTGTTTTATTGCTTGATCGGCTCCACGAGTCGTAGGTTTTCAGTACATAAGAATTTTCCTCTTGTCGTTGTGGGATGTTTGTCATTGGTGGTTGTGGGGTGATGACAACATTTATTTTGGCGACTATCAGTTATTATTTTGTTGGCTTCATCTTGTTGAGTAAGACGATCCATTATGTTTTCATCATCTCCATCATGGTCGTGTCTCGTGATATTTAGCCGGCGGATTTTCATTTGTGTCGGTGTCTACGGTCATGTTGATATTTCTTGGCAGATATTTCCGAATTCCCCACATATGGCACAAATTATTTAATTTGAATACGACACATATTGATTGTGTGCATGAATTCATGATAAGTTATTTGAAAGTCGTTTATTGATGATAGAAAAATGATTACAATGGGTTTTAGAGAAGATCTTATGAAAGATGGTGTTCTCGAAAGAACAATGTGAACAGAGGAAACCCTAATATGATAAAGAATTTTTTTTCCTTTATGATCGATCAAATGTTCATGAAACACAACATCACAGCTCAAGATTAAGAGATCTAAAGAGTAGAAACATCTTAAAACTTCAGTGAACAAATGAAGAACTTTGATTAGAGTTCCAAAAGATTGAGAAACCTTTACATATAATTTTGAATTAATGTTAAAAGATTACAAAAAATCGGTTTATACTATGTTTCTAAGAGAAAGATGAATGTGCAATAAGAAGACGCTACCTGTCAGCTCGCGAGTCCGTTCTAGCAGCCTTCCAACGACCCCTTCTCCTATAAACTCCTGCCACGTGTCATCATCTTCTCTTTTGTATCAAATCCTTCCCTCCAAAACAACCTTTGACCACAAGGTTTTGGTGAAAACTGAGGAAACCTTATGTGAATCATAAAGGAACTCCCAAGTAGCATTATCTTCACTCTTGTTAACCCATTTCACCAAAACCATTTTTGCAGCTCTTCCTTGTCTCTTAACCATTTTCCTCTCCAAACAAGATTCAACAACTCGCACCTTCGTTTCATCTAAGACAGTAGGTAACTGAGTCGATGATGTTTCTTCGCCCACCAACTTTTTATCGGAGAAACGTGAAAAACTGGGTGAATCATTGAAGAACTACTTAAGTCCATTTTATAAGCAACCTTTCCGTGCTTATCTAACACCTTGTATGGACCATAAAACTTTGGTGAGATCTTCTGTAAACTCAATTTGCCAATGATTGCTGTCTATAAGGTTAAAGTTTGACAAAAACCCAATCACCAATCTCAAAACTCCTCACTCTTATGTGTTTATCATCTTCTTGTTCATCCGATGTTGAGTTCCCAAAAGATGGTACTTGAAAATCAATATTATCTCTCTCTCTCTCTCTCTCTCTCTCTCTCTCTCTCTCTCTCTCTCTCTCTCTCTCTCTCTCTCTCTCTCTCTCTCTCTCTCTCTCTTCCAAACACTTTGCTACGACTTGGACCTTAGATTCATCAGGAAGATATGGTAAATGAACTGGTGGTGGTTGTCCATAAACGATCTCATACAGAGTTCCTTTTGTTGCAGAATGAAAGTTGGTATTATACCAATACTCTACTAATGGTAACCACTTACTCCACATGTGAGGTTTGTCACTAGTCATACAAAGAAGGCAAATATCAAGAAGTCGATTAACAACCTCCGTTTAACAATTACTTTGTGGGTGATAATCCATAGACATATTTAACGAATATCCTTGAAGGGAAAACAGTTCTTGCTAAAACTCACTGAGAAAGACCAAATTACGGTCACTAACAATGGACCTTGGAAACCCATGCTATTTGTAAACTTGATCACGAAATGTCTGTGCTATAGACATTGCAGTATAAGGGTGACTTAGGGCCATAGAATGCGCTGCTTTGCTCAAGCGATCGACAACAGTAAATATCATTGACTTTCCAAAGGATGTAGGCAAGCCATCAATGAAATCCATGGATATATCAATCCAAACAACTTCAGGGATAAGAAGAGGTTGCAGAAGACGTGGAGATGTTGTTGTATCATATTTTCACTGTTGACAGTCTTGTATTTGTTGCAACAAATCACACTACAAAACTGTCATTGCCATATGAAGTATCTCAGACCCTTCTACCCTTGAAAGCGCACTATTATCGTTTCCTTGCTTATATTGTATTTCATAGTCAAACTCTAACAATTTAGGCAACTATTTCTGCTGGATTGGCGTGTTAAGCCTCTGCTCAAGCAGATATCTGAGGCTTCTTTGATCCGTTTTAATGAAAAAGGGTTTGTCAAAACCTAATCGCCACTTCTGACCGGCAAATACTGCTGCCGACAGTTCCTTCTCATAGATGGAAAGGTGTAATTGTTTACCTTTAAGTTTTCTTGTAATATATGCTGAAGGATGTCCTTCTTACATAAGGACTGCTCCAATACCATAGCTACATGAATCTGTCTCCACAATGAATGATTTATCAAATTGTGGAATGCAAGAATGAGAGTGATAGATCCTAATATTTACCACTTTTAGAATATGTTATAGGCCATATTTTGAATATGTTATGTGTGTCTTGGATGTGTTTTAAAGTATTTTCAAGTCCATGTGAATTTTGGAGCATTATAGAGATTATGAGGCTTTCTGGAGCTCAGAGAGAGAGAGAGAGAGAGAGAGAGAGAGAAAGAAAGAGAGAGAGAGAGAGAGAGAGAGAGAGAGAGAGAGAGAGAAAGAGAGAGAGAGAGAGAGAGGGAGAGAGAGAGAGAGAGAGAGAGAGAGAGAGGAACCATGTTGCTGGTCAAAATCTGCAATGTTCGAGTCGAGACATATAGTTTTTTTGGTCGACGACGCACCCTTTCCGTCGATCGTCGATCAACACGTAGAATCCCAATTCATAGTATACGCGACTTGAAGCCCAAGTCACAAAATTACAAGTTTTCCCCTAGACGAGTTTTTCCTAGTTTATATTATCTTTGCTTGTGTTTTATGCGTAAAGAGCTCTTTTACAAGTTTAGAAATTTTCATAGTAAACATAATACTTTTAGGGGAGAAGATAAAGACTTCTTTCAAGCTTTGTATTGGAACCCCAGTTTTTTATCCCTATTAATATATGCATTATTTTATGTTTATGATTATGTTCCGCTTAGGTATGTCTGAGTAGATCTCTTGTTAGATTTAGAGCTTATTAATAGTTTTGACGGATTAGTGAAACAATAGAACTCCTAGATCAATCATCAGAATTGTGCTTATTGCTTGTGTTCTTGAGTAGTTAACTAGAACTCTGATATTAGGATAACTGATATCTGCGAGAGTAGGATCGTTACCTGAACTAATCCTGTTGAGCTTAAGTTGCTAGGATTAATCGAGAGATTAGTCTAGTAATTTTTAAGTGAACTTATCGAATCGGATCGTTTAATGCTTGACTAAGAAAGCCATTGATCGATGTTGTTTGCATACCATCGATCGACAGTTATTCTGAATTCACACACGAGAGTTGTAAATTCTGAGCTTAGACAGAGATAGATATAATTTGATATACTTGCTGATTAAATTTAGTGTCCTATGATTAAAAACCCATTGTGTTCTATCCATTATAATCTACTACTTGAAAAACCTAGATCTAGCTATTTTCTTAATTGCTTACAACCAACTCATTCCTGATTTACTAGTTCTTAAAGTTTATTTAATTTCCTAGCATAACTAAGTTGATTATCAAATATATTATGTGCCTTCGCTCTCTGTGGATTTGATCCAAAGTACTACAATTGAACCTCTTATTTGAGAGAGTAATCAGTAGCTCTAAGGTAATTTGAGCACATATCAAATTTGGTACCGTTGCCGGGGAGCAAAGATCGCCATTAAATTTCTTTTGCTAGTTTTATGTAGGTTTTCTTTACAGTCTACTTACATTTTTTTTTCTTTTATTTTGTCTTTCAGGTGCATGCCCAGCTGTACCAAAAGCAACAAAGAAAAAGATTAATTTTCTTAGACCCAGTAGAAATCGAACGTACCTTCCGCAAGAAGAATGGACAACAATCGACCGACGCCAACACTTCTTTGTCGATCGATGCTCATCTGCCGGCATCGATCGACACCAGTCCCGAGACATCAATCGATGGTGATTCCCGAGCGAATATGGTTGCTATGCTAACTGTGACTAGGAATGAGAGAGGAGATATATAAGACCTCGTAGGTCATCTGCGTAATGCAACATGTAAGAGAATTGATGATCATGGGACTCTAATCCCTAAACAAGAAGAAGCTGTTGTAGCCGAAGCCTAGCTGCTCAACCAAGAGCGTTGGCTGAGTACAATCATCCAGATAAATTCTACACCAACAAATCTTCTATTCTTCCTCCATCTTTCCAGAGGAACAATTTTGAGTTGAAGCCGATCTATTTCACACTTGTAGCAAAGACACAATTTCATGGGTATTCCATGAGTACCCTATGGATCATTTGGAGCGATTTGAGGATCTTGTGTCTACCATTAAAGCTAATGGAATCCCTAAGTACTATCTTCTATGCAAGCTCTTCAAATATTCTCTTGTTGGAGATGCTTCATATTGGCTCAAGCAGTTACCACCAAGATCTCTTAACATCCTGGACAGACATCAAAAACGCCTTCCTGCATAATTTCTTTGATGATGCCAGAGTTGAGGAATTTAGGAGCAGAATTGCTACATTCACACATGAGCCTGCATAGTCTTTTAGAAACTCTTGGATCAGATTCAAATTTTACCTAAGAGATTGTACACACCATTGATTCAATGAAGTGCAATTTCTCAGCACTTTCTTTAGAGGTATTGATTGTCATACCAGATGGATTTAGACACACCTAGTGAGAAAATTCCTGCACTAGGACTCTTGCAGAAGCTACAAGATTGATAGAGAATTTGGCAGCTAGCAACAACACCAAAAAAAAAAATCACTAGAGGAGAAAATCAGTCCCTACACTTACCAATGATCAGATGGAAGAAGTAAATGCCAAGTTGGATAGTATTCAGATATTTCTGAAGAAGCAAGTTAGCTTCACAAAAGGTGTAGAAGCTATAGGATCTGACAATGAGAAATGTGAAGAAGAGGATGTGAATTTTGTTGGAAATGGATTCCATAGATATGGGAACCAGAAAAACAGAGACTCTTATGGCAATGGTCAGAGGAGTGGCTACAACCAAGGATCACAGCAGCATAGACCCTACAACAACAAGATTTAAGCCATGAATGACAAGATTCTGGAAGGACAACAGAAGATGACAAAAGACTTCAATGGAAAGATTGATTCTGTCTATACCAATCTCAACATAAAATTTGAAGTTCTCAACACCCATGTGGTTTAAACTAGTGAGGCTGTGAGGAGACAAGAAGCTTTGATCCAGGAAAATATTGACGATGAACATAAGCATCACTTCAGTGCCATCATTGATGATGATTTTCTGGCAAGTTGTGGAAGAGATTAAGCATTGAGGAAGAAATTCGTGAGAATCCCCTTACTTGTTTGAACGACCATCGATTGATAGCCAAAGCTCACCATTGATCGACGGTACTTGAAAAGTCTGAGTATGAAGAGGTGGAAATCGATTGATAGCCGGACCTTACCATCAGTGGACGGCCGATCAAAACAAAAGTATGTCGGTTTCCAAGCATAAACATGAGCCATATATATACTCATAGGAACTCGACCCCCACCCTACCCAAACCCAGACAGACATATATTCCAGTCCCTACGTTGAAAAAGAAATCTCTAGAAAGATATTCTAGAAGAAAGAATAAGATTCCCAAACATCTTAGAAGGGAGGCTAGTGAGAAAGAGATGGACAACTTTACTAAGAGATTCCTTAGAATCCCTTTAGAAACTCCATTCGAAGAAGCTTATTACACTCACAGATTGTGGATGTTCTTCAGATAATACAAGGAGACTAATGAAGACATTAAAAGAATGTTTAATCATCTAAGGGAGAATATAGAAAAGAGGGTTAAGTTGAATAAGAGAAGCGACCCTGAGAAGTTTGTGGTTCCATGCAACATCATGGAAAATGACTACCCTCATACACTCTGCGACACCGGTTCTTTAGTAAGATTTATGCCAAGAACCATGGCAGATGTGCTAAGCTTAAAGGTTGATCCTTCTAGTGATTCATTCACTTTTGTGGATTGCTCTAAGGTGAATTCAGGAGGCATAGTCAAAGATCTCCAAGTGCAAATCAGTGATTCCATAATCCTATAGACTTTCATGTTGTGGACGTCCAAGTGAAGCATTCATCCCTGCTACTTGGAAGAGCTTTCATGGCCATGGTAGGAGCAATATGCAACATGAAGACAAACATGTTGTATGTATCCTTTATTGATCAAAATCATTACTATGAACCTGTTCAAACTAGAACCAAGACTGCTCTCGTTGATTTGATTAATGAACAAGGACTTGTGGCCACATGTTTGTGAGATTTCAAGAAAGAGAATGAGTCAAATAATGGAGCATTGATGAACACCCACCCCAACGCATCGATTGAAGTTTCTCACCAACAATCGATACCCACCCTTTGACATCGATCGAAGACAATCCCAACCTTGGGCATGATACGGCTAACCCAAATTACGACGTATCTTATCTTGAAGAAGAAGCAATCGAGTACCATTCTCTTGCACTAGAGGAGGTTGGAAATTTCAGAGGATCCGATGAAACTTGGATCGCACCATCGTTGATGGTGGTCCCTTACCATCGATCAATGCTAATGCAGCAGAAGGGTAAGACTCTAATAAGAATCCAGCTATAAGAAGATTTCATTGGGAAACCAGAGATGATTATGAAGTTTATAGAGATGAAGATGGCAATGCACGAGCCATAGATGGCAAAATCATCAACGTGTCAAAGGAAGTTATCAGAGATATTCTTCAACACGTAGAAATAACTTGACACACTCGTCTTTGTTTTCCAGAGTATGCAAAGAACTTTGATAGAACCATGCAAGAAACAGAAACATACAGCAGAGAAGAAGTAGATGAAATGGTCCAAGGAATCTACATAGCACAAGAGATGTTGATTGATGATTACTACAAGAGGATTAATGATATTTATTACCCATTCAACAATAATATTAGTTGGTTAACCACATGCATGGAGGAGATGCATCAAAGGATGGACTATACTCATCAGATTGATGATTACTACAAGAGGAGATGCATCAAAGGACGGACTAGCTCGACAATTGATCGACGCTTCATGCGGACCGTTTAGACAAACACTGGTAACTGAGAATCTGTTAGATGATAAACTTGATGGAGTTTATGCATCTCAAGACATGATTATGGAAGACATCTCTAGGAGATTGGATGACATATCCATACCCACAGATATCAGGATTGGCTTTACACAAACGCATTGACAACCTTTAGGAGAGGATGAGTCAGATTGACATCACCAAGGAAAACATGGACAACCAAAGAACCAGAGGTGAAGAAGCCATTAGAAGCTTTGTTATTACCTGGTTTCAGATGAGCACAGAAGATGTGGAAACTTGTTTTCCAACAATTGATACTCCACAGCCATCTTAGTCCATACAGTGCTAGAAGTCAAGTTAAAGACTATAACCAAGCGGTGAGTGGGAGGCAACCTACTATTAGGTATGTTTTCAATTCATTTTATTTCCATGATTTTACTATTTTTGTATTTTCTTTTTTTGCAGTAAAAAAGGAAGATTGAGAACCACCATCGGTCGACGACATAGAAAAACCATCAGTCGATACCGTTTACATTTGGTCGATACCGATTACCATCGATCGACACCCATCATTTACCATCGGTCGACACTCATTACAGAGTCTGGTATCAATTTCTTCTTTGAGCTTTTACGTATGATTTAATTTTCCCACAAAACCAAGACGGGATAACATTAGGACAGTGTTATTTAAGTCTGCGGGAAATTTACTGATATTATTTTCTATTTTGACTTTTATTCTTTTGTGTTATAATGAGTTTTACTGAGTCAAGAAAGAGATTATGATCAGTTTAAAGTTTTACTTATTATCTAACTATTCTATAACACCCTTCTAGATTTGTTGATTTTGAAGAGTACTAGAGATACCAAAGTCGATCATCCTGCTATAATATCACACTTGCTTAGAAAGTTGGAAGAAACTGAAGCTAACCTCCAACCTAATACTGACTTATTTGCTTGATTTGGGGTTTCGGCATACATTGGATCGGATTCCTCTTGCAAGTCTTGAAGATGAAATTTGTGTGCTTTTGATTCCCTTCTCTCTCTCTCTCTCTCTCTCTCTCTCTCTCTCTCTATCTCTCTCTCTCTCTCTCTCTCTCTCTCTCTCTCTCTCTCTCTCTCTCTCTCTCTATGGAATCTATAAAAAGAAAAGGTTGAGATGATTTCCTGAAAGATGTAGAGGGGTAGATAATTACCAGTGACCCCATTATTTTAATTCAGAAAGGAATTTTCACACATTGTGAAAGCGAGGGATAAGTAAATTACTTGTGACCCCATTATTCGCCTACACCTTGTCGAAAAAAAGAGAAAAGAAAAAGAAATATGAACAAGATGTATTGTATCAACATCATTGATTCATTGAACTTATAAAAAGGATTCAAAGAACAGAGAAAGAGGAAAGAGGAAAGAAAGTGATCAGAGAAGACTGCATGTTTATTCAGATACTTGCAAGAGTAAGAGTCCATGTCTCCTCAGATCGATACTCCCAAGGTAAAGCCTACACTTTTATTTTATTAAAGAAATGAGGTTAGTAGAGGGGTGAGTCAGACTAGTATTCACTAAGTTGTTGGTAGAATAGATTTGGTTGCTATACTAGGATAAAATATATAATGTTTCTCCAAGATTGACACTTTTTTGATGTGGTTGCGACATAGTAAAGGTGAAATGATAAGATATAGATTTTGTGAATTCTTGTGTTTTCAAACCTATTCCACATGTTTACCATTGTTTTTCTTGAGGACAAGCAAAAAGTTAATTTTGGAGGAGTTGATAGGTCCTAATATTTATCACGTTTATATCAGGTTATAGGCCATATTTGGAGTCGGTTATGTGTCTAGGATGTGCTTTAGAGTATTTACGGTCTAAGTGCATTTTGGAGCATTATAGAGATTATGAGGCTTTCTGGAGCTCAAAAAGAGTGGAACCCCGTAGTTGTTCAAAATCAGCAATGTACGAGTCGAGAAAGAGAGTTGCGTCTATCGAAGACGTACCCTTACCATCGATCGACAATCAACATGCAGAAGCCCAACTTCATAGAATACCCGACTTAAAGTCCAAGTCACAAAAATTACAAGATTGCCCCTGGACGAGTTTTACCTAGTTTATATTATCTTTACTTATGTTTTATGCAAAGAGAGCTCTTTTACAAGTTTAGAGATTTCCATAGCAAACATAGTAGTTTTAGGGTAGAAGATCAAGACTTCTTTCAAACTTTGTATTAGAAGCCCAGTTTTCTATCTATTATAATTCACTTCTTGAAAACCCTAGATCTAGCTATTTTCCTTAATTGCTTACAACCAGATCATTCTTGATTTACTAGTCCTCAAAGTTTATTTAATTGCCTAGCATAACTAAGTTGATTATCAAATCTATTGTGTGCCCTCGTTCTATGTGAATCCATATGTACTACAGTTGAACCTCTTTATTTGAGAGAGTAATCAGTAGCGATAGGGTAATTTGAGCATGTATCAGAGAGCATTGGAGAGACTTTTATTTAATTCATTTAGAGCCGTCTGTGTTATCTCATTCCAACTAAAACCCTCCTTCTTAGTTAAAGCTGTAAGGAGTCTTTCAATAATAGCAAATTTCTTTACAAAGTGCATGTAATAGCCAGCTAAACCCAAAAAATCCTCTCAGCATCTTCAAGTTTTTTGGTTGTTGCCATTCACTTACTGCTTTAACTTTCATTGGATCCGTAGAAACCCCACTTGCTTGGAAAGTGCCCAAAATCATCTAGTCTATCAGTACTAAACTCACATTTACTTTTCTTTGCAAATGGCTTGTTTAGTCTCATCGTTTGAAAACTTCCTCCAAGTGACTCACATGATCCTCTTTAGATGAACTATATATCAGAATATCATCAAAGAATATGAGTACAAACTTCCTCATATATTCACTAAAAACATGATTCATCAATCTCTGTAAAGTGGTATAAGCCAAAAGGCATCACTAAGTACTCAAAATGACCACTGTGCGTTCTGGAAGATTTTTTCTGCATATCATTTGGTTCCATTCGTACTTGGTGATAACCTCCTCTGAGATGAACTTAGAGTATATCATTTATCCCCCTAACTCGTCCATTACATCCTCAATCAGTGGAATAAGAAAACGATCTTTGATAGTCATGTTGTTCAATCTCCAATAGTACTCCATGTGTTGGTCTTTTTTTCTTCATTAAGACCACTGGTGATGCATAAGGACTAGAGATAGACTGTATTGTACAAGCTTCAACAGCTCTTGAACCATTCTCTATCAATCTCATTCTTCTTGTGTAATGCATACATATAAGGTTTCAGATTACCGGGTCCGACCTTCCATCAATACAATCTTGTGATTGTGATTATGTCCGAAGGGAAGGTAGGGTCTGTGGTTCTTTAAATATATCACCAAACTTAACAACCATCTGTTTTATCTCGCCTTGCAACCATTATTGAACTTACTTGAGTTTTTAGTAACATTGAGTTGCAGAGGTTCTATTGCAGTTTTTCATAAGCGTATATATCATGATGAAGCTTGCACATATCAGATCCTTTAAAGCTTTCCAATCTCCTAAGCCTTAATCCCTCATTACTGAGCTTGCAGTAATAAAATGAACACCACTTTCTTCTTTTCCTACTAAATTTTCATCTCCAACTTTCTGAAATCCCAAGTGATTGGTCCCCAACACAACTAACCACTGCACAATCCAACAGTATACCATGGCGCCCAAAGGAATTAACATGGAAGTTAGTTGTGAACTGATGCTATTGATTTCCATTTAAACTTCTCTAGTTTTCCACACACATTGATCTTACGTACCCATGCTACTGATAATCTGGCTCTCCCAGCCTCTTGCATCTTAACATCCAATAGATAACTATCTTCAAATCAATGAAATTATGAGTGGATCCTGAGTCAATTAAGAACATATATGTTCTTCTTCCCATGAATGACTTTCTCCTTTCATAGTATTAATCTGTAATACCCGCAAAGCATTGACAGAAATCTGA